>QZLH01000029.1:0-35084 GCA_003833135.1 Oehlia diaphana
AAAAAAAAAAAAAAAACAAAAAAAAAAAAATTAAAAAAAAAAAAAAAAAAAAAAAAATAATAAACTTTACAGATCTAAACTACTTTTTTAAAATATCCTAAAAATTTATGGAAGATTACAGAATTTTATTATAATACTTAAAGCACAATTTTTTCTTATTTATTTTAGTAATATCAATTAAAGCAAATTTTATAAAGAATTTCATATAATCATATTTTTGATTAACAATATATCATTCTTAAGTTTTTTAATTTTAATTTTAACCTTAATAAAATAGTATTTTATTATATCATTAGTTAAAGCCTTCTTATTTTTTCTCAGATATTTCTGAATTTTATCAATTATATTTAATATTTTCCTTAAGTCAAGCAGTAATTTTAAAAAATAAATTTAGGTAAAATTTCCAATTTTACTACAATTACTTCTTTATTTCTTATAAGTATTGTTACTATTTACTAAATTATTTCATTATATTAATGATTTTATTACTTGTTTCATTAGCAATAAAGTTAATATTTTTAATACTTAATATATTTTTTACTATATAATTTTTTTTGCTTTTTCATTTACTCTTTTATTTATTTTTTATTTTCTTTTTATTATCCTTTATTTTGGTTTTTTACTATTTTACTATATAATAGTTTTATTAGATTTATTATCACTTTAGTATAATATTATATAAATTATTATAATTACTTCTACATTTATGTATTATTTATTTTTATTTTACAAAGTAAACTAATTTTTATTTATTTCTAATAGAAATTATAATAATTGTATGATAAAATTTATATATAAAAATTTTAAAAATCTTATTATAAATAAATTATATATAAAAAAATATATTACATAATTTTTCTTTTATAATAATTAACTAAACCAATAGAATCGCAATAAAAAATAAAGTAAATTTATATATAAATATTAAAAATTTTATGGCAACTTATATAATTTTAATATTTAATACATATTTTTTTTTTTTTAATAAGTTTTATTAATCTGATATATAATTTTTACCTAATATATAATTTATTATAACTACTATATTTAGCAGTAAATAAGCACTTTTTTTTGTCATAAAAATATTTAGTTTTGGGTAATTTAATTATACCAGTAACTATAACAGTAAGTAGTAATTATGATTAAAAATACTTGCCAAAACTATTTTTTCAAAATTTTAGTTTAGTTAAAAATTCAATATAAAACTATTTTTTATAATAAATTTAATTGCAGAAACTGTTTTTATGCTTTTTTGAACTAATTATAATTTAGAAAAGTTTTGGATTCACCAATTTATTTATTAAAAATAAAGTTTTTAAATTTCAGATTTTTGAATTTTATTGTTAAATGAGTTTCAAGTAGCAATATTAATTATGATCATCTAGTTACTTTTGTGTAATAAATTAAATACATTTATTGCTCTTAATACTTCTCATAATGCAAGATGATGCATACTTATTAAAATCATTTTGCTAAAACCACTAAATGTAGATGAGTTAAACAAGTCATCAAATATAAAGAAGATAAATTAGAAAATTTACTTGATATGGTAAGGCTACAGGTTAGGTATTTTTAAATTGAATTTTTTTTTAAATTATAGTATTAATTGCAGTATATATGCTACCCAAATTATTTTAGGATATCATAATTATAATTTGGGATTAAGGTTGCTTGTCTAAACCTCTTCAAAATCCTACGATTAGTTTCGTCAAAATTTTACTATAGATTTATTATAGTTTCGGCAGAGTTTTGGCAGTTTCAGCATTTATAATAAGTTTTGGTAGTTTCACCTTTCTCCAGAGTTTCGCCAGTTTTTTAATATAACTTTAATATAGTTTTAGCAGAATTTCGCTTTTCGGCAAAACGCCATCTTGCCTAAACTCTTAGGTTTCGGCAAGCAACCTTATTTGGGATGCTGTAATTCATTCAGCTTATATGTAATTTACTATGTAAAGTACCAAAATAATTTGAAATGTCATAATTGAATTTGGGATTTTACTTATAATTACGGCAGCCCAAAATAATTTGGGCAACATGTATAAATTGCAGCTCTTATTACACTTTAAAGATTTGAATTTATTATCTTGAAAGATAACCCTTTTTTTAAAATTAAGTTAAATTTTGCCATTCATAATAGTAATTTGTTTGATTTTAATAAAAATGATTGGGAATAAATAATTGTAATATAAATTTCATAATTAAGCCACTATTAATAAATAATTTATGAATTAATTATTTGTAATTAAACATGATAAATATTATTGTGATTCAATTTGGCTAATTCTAATAGGATACTTATTTTTGGTATTATTTAAAATGCAGGAATGCTTATTTTCAAGAGGGTACTTAATAACAGCAAAATACAGTATTTTTAACTATTTTTATTTATAAAAAATCTTTAATTTTTTTATAAATTTGTATATATATTTATATATAAATAAATTATATTTAATTGAAAATAAATGACTAATAAGTAAAATATGTCTAATTTTTTTTAGCTTAAAGTTACTTTTTACTAATAAGGTTTTCAATTATACCAATTATATAGAATTATATAATTATTAGTAGTACCTTTTTATTTGATTTATAATAAATATTTGAAATATTTTATATATATTTTTATAATTACTTTTTTAATAAAATAAGTACATATATAATATTAAATACCAATTAAAAAAGATAATTATTATTAGAAATTTATTATTAGTAATATATACATGTATTTCTAAATATAAACTTACTTTTTCCTATACCATATAAGTATTAGTTTTCTTACAATCCCTTAAAAATGTTTTATTATTAAATAAAATACATAATAAGTAATAAAAAGAGAAAAAAAAAGGAATAAAATAAAGAAATTTTTACATTAAAAAAAAAATTTTCTTTCTTTCTGGAATTTTTCAAATTATTTTTTCTTTTCATCAATATTTACATGAATTTTAGATTGAAATTTTTTATTAAAAATTCCATTACAGAAGATTCCATTACGAAAGATTCCATTACGAAAGATTCCATTACGAAAGATTTTTTTTGATAGATAATAAAATCTAAAAATAGAGCCCAAACTGCATTGTGCTACGGTATTATCTTCGTAAGAATAATGACTCCATTTATCTTCATAATCTTCAATCTTTTTCAAATAATTACATAAATAATTTAATTCAATATCAAATCTCAAAGGAGAAAAAATCATCATATTCTCATTTTTAATAATTTCAAAAATAAAATTCCACTTCAAATTTTTATCAAAGATTTTATAATCGATTCCAATTTCTAAATTAGGATATAGTATTTGTGAAATATCCAATTCTATTGAATTTTTTGTTGATGATGATGATAATTTAATTGATTTTATAATAAGTGAAGAATAAGAATTTTTAAATATCGAAGAAATTGGATAAAAGAAAGCTCGATTATTTTGTGTACCGATAAATTTTAATATTAATTCATTCAAATTTCCTAAAAAATATATATATATATATATATATATATATAAAGTTAGAAAATTTTTAAGTTTAAAAAATAAAATAAAATAAAAAATACCTTCATTCTCAAATTCTATTTTGATGTAAAAATTTTTAAAATTCATCGTAATTTTTTAAAACAATGAATACAGAAATTATGGAAAGGAAATTTACATTCCTTTTTATATAAAAAAAAAAAAAGTCGATATATTATCTCATTATTTCATAATTCTGGGAGTCTGGACTGTGCAACAAACTACAGCGTGGGAAGCTCGTGAACTTTGGTCAGTTTATGGGTACACAAAAATTTTTTAGCGAATTGTAGATCATAAAGAAAGCCATAGGCACCAATTCCATCACGATTAATAATCTATAATAATCAAGTTTTTTGATCTTTGACAGATGAAATTTAGGAATTCATGGAATTCATGATCTCAATCAAATGATTATATTGGTTACATAATTTTGAATAACAAGGATACGCTTGCATGAAGCATCAATTTATGCTTATGGAGGATCTTTAAACCTACATACAGAGATACAGAGATCTTCAAATATCTTCAAATAAGAGATCAGTCCTTTTTTAAGAAATTCCGTTATGATTAACAAAGGAATCGGATCCAATAACTATAAACATTATTAAACATAAATTTGCGAAAAGAAATTTTGTAAATCCGGAGTATTTTACTAAATCAAATTATGATTAACATGATTAACATCGTTTTGTTTATTATTAAATGAATGAATTATATACGGTATTAATACAAAAATTTTCTTTTTAATTCAAATAAAAGATCATATCCATTGAAACCTTTTAAAGAAAATGAAGAAAATGTAATATCATTTAAAATTAAGGAATTCAAACTAATTAAAATAATTGAAATATGATTAATAAAATCAGATAAAATGACTTCATTTAAACTATTAATATTAATTTCATAAATTCTAATTAATTTCAATTTCTTACAATTATCAAATAATGGATAAAGTAAATTAAACATTTCACCTTCTTGTATTGAAATAATAAAAGTTGAAAGATTTAAACAAAATTTTGAAATTGTTATTAAAAGATTAGGATTAATTTTTAAATCCAAACCCAAATGAAGATAATTTAATAAAGAACCATTATTTTTAATAAAAGGAGAAATTTCAAAAGAAGTTTGTTGAAAAATGTTCATTAATCTCAAATCTTTTAAATTTAAAAATTTGGAATTAATTAATAAAGGATCCACTATTTCATCCCCAATTCTTATACCATCTAATATTAATTCTTTTAAATTTATACATTGTGATAAATAATTTGCTTCATCAGATTTAAGATTTCTATGAGAAATTAATTCAAGTTTTTGTAATGAAATTGATTTTCTTGATATTGCTTCAAATACCAATGACATATCAGCATTATATTCATTTCTTATACTAAGAGAATTAAGATTTTCTTGAGAATTCATTAATTCAACCAAATCTTTTAATTTACTATCATCAAATAAATTATTATTTGATATTGTAACTGATAATGAAGTAATATTTCTTATATTATTGGAAAATTTAAGGAATATTATAGGATCAATATTTGATTGATGACAATTAAATGTGGTTAAATTATTAAAACATTTCCTTAAATCATTTTTTAATAAATATTCCTCAATATAATTTTCTAAAAAATAATATTTCTTATTATTTGAATAATAATTTCCAATATATAAATGTTCAATATTTGTACATTTTTCCATTATAACATATAAAATTGGTTGAATTATTAAGTTAAATTGTTCTTTTAAGGATGAATTTGTTAAATTTGTTTTAAATATTTTTTTTAATAAATTAATTTTACTTTTATATGAAATAAAAGTTTTTTGATTATTATTATTATTACAACATTTTTTCTTTTTTTTGCTTGAATAATTTCTTGTTATCCATTCTAAAGTAATTTTTGCCAGGTTATCCGAATTTAGATTTTTAAGGAAACTAGGATAATTAAAAGATGGTGCGATAGTTTGATAAACATTCTTTTGATTTATATCATAAAAATAAAGAAAGATTGATATTAATTTATATCGATTTTTAAAATTATCAGGTATATTAAAAGGTTGTTTCCAAAGAAATATGATACTATTACGACACCATTGTCGACTTATTAATGTAATATAATAAAATGTTTTATAATCATCTTCATTGACGTATTTCAAAATGTTTTGTATACATTCGTTGGGTAATTTTATCATCTTTTATTTGACTGACTGACTGACTGACTGGTTGACTGAATGGCGTAGGAGAAATTTTATATAAAAAAGGGTGAAAAAAAAAAAAAAAAAGGAATATGTAAGAAATTTAATTTATTTATACTGTATCAAAGTTTCAAAAATATGCAAAATTATTAAAATGTACCTGGTTAAATCAAAATAAATCGAACAAATCAAAATCACGGATTTTCCTGTGATTTCCCATACATTTATTTAACCTAGTCCTTTTTAACAATTCAATAACGATTCAAATGACGACCTAAATTGGGTTAAATCTCAATTTACTAATTACTTTCTTTTTTTTTTTGTTATATACATTAAAAACTTTTTTTTTTCTCTCTCTCTTGTTTTTCTTTTTTAATTTTACAATTTATCAATATAATAAGAATATCTTAACTTCTTAACTCCCCGTAAAAAAATACGTGACCTCACGTCATCACCCAATGATATGTTTCTGCTGACCCTGCATCTCGTTTACATGGTTTACATGGTTTTACATAGTTTAATATGGTTTTCACGCTACTTCTGCTTCTCCTACTTATTACTATAGTAATTTTTTTTAATAATGATTAAAATAGTGTTCATTATAATCCTTAGTTACACAAGGTCTTTTGGGAATAAAAGTAATATTTTTATTTGGTTCACAAAAATTCAACTAAAATAATTAAAATAATGATAATAATGATACCATTATTTTACGTAACTATACCCTTCCAAATTTATGTTCATTATAAAGAAAAATCTTCCCATTTTTCCCATCCAAATGATGACGGGAAATCACTGTAAAAATGCGTTCAACATGTGATTCATTATTTTTTAGCGACCAAATGTCTCGAATCAAGGTAAAGCTTTATTTGTTTCAACAAATGTACCCGAACCTTTTAAACTGAACAAAAAAGTTCAATGATTTTACAATGAAATTTTTTGTATTTAGGATCAAAAGAATTTCGTCTGTCGTAAGATTGATTATTCATTGTTAGTTTAAATTAAAACAACAGCCTTCAAGTGTGTTTAAGTGTGTACTTTGAGTAACGGTAAATAAATAACATAACTGGTCGATCCTAAAGTCGTATAAGAGTGGTAAAAAAAAATTTTTTTTTTTTTTTAAAGTTTTTAAAATAAAATTTTAAAAAATTATTATTTTTTTCTCAAATATTTTTAATTTATAAAACATGTCATATCATTTATTACAAAAACTTTCGCGTGATCTTAATAAAATTTTTGAGACAAAAGCTTATTATGATGTTATTATACGTGTAGGAGATAATACTGAAACCAAAGAATTTCAAGCTCACTCTCTTATTCTTCGAGCAAGAGTACCTTATTTTCATCAGTATTTACAAAGTGACCAAGCAAAACAAGAATATGATAAAATTGTAATTACAAATCATACTATTTCTCCCGCAATTTTTGAAATTATTCTAAAGTATGTTTGTTTTATTGTTTATTTTTATTTTTATATTTTATTTTATTTTTACGCGTAATTTATATTTTCTCTTCTTCATTTTTAAAGATATATTTATACAGGTAGACTCGAATTTTTTAATTGTGTTGAAAAGCAAGCACTTGAATTACTTTTTGCAGCGGATGATCTTGGACTTGAAGAAGCATTAGGTCAAATTCAAGAATATTTGATTTATCAACAAAAAGATTGGATGGATAAAAATTTTTATATTTATCATAGATCAATTTATAGTAGAAAATCTTTTAGTACCTTACAAAATCATTTTACGACAAGAATTTCATCTAATCCTTTAGAAGTATTTGAATCACCTGAAAGTTTTAATCCAACGATTTTATCTTCACTTGATGAAGTTGGATGTTTGAAATTAAATGAAAATACTTGGGGTTTTATTGTTAATTGGGCAAAATTACAAATTCCTACTTTAACTACTCAAGTTACAAAATGGAATAAAAGTGATTGGGAAGAATTTAAACAAACTTTAAGTCCATGTATTCCATGGAAAAGTATTATGAATTTAAATTGGAATGAATTTTATGATCTTTTAATTTCTTGTGAACCATTTTTACCTACTGAAAAATTTAATGAAGTTTTATTACATCAATTGAAAAAGGAATGTTCTTCTAATTCTAATATAAGATCTCCTATTTCTTTTCAATTTAATGAAACTATTCTTAATATTTGTCATGCTACTTTAATTTCAAGTTGGATTGATAAAAGAGATACAAGACCTTTTTTACCAGCTGATATCCCTTACGAATTTAGATTAGTTATACGTGGACGTCGTGATGGTTTCTCTCCTGATTTATTTCATTTAAAATGTGGTAATTTACAAAAGACTGTGGTTGTATTTAAATCTAATAAATCAACTGCTATTTATGGTGGTTATAATCCATTAGATTGGAAATTTGATCATGCTACTTCTGATAGTTTTATATTTCATTTTGATTCAAATGTATCCGATTTAACAAGACTTGATAGATTTGCTATTCAAAGAAGAACTGGTTATGGTCCTTGTTTTGGTGCTGAAGGTTTGTTAGCTTTTCCTAATGGTAAACGTTCTATATTATGGATGTCAAACGATAATTCTGATTCTGTACCTATAAGTGATTATGAAGTTTATCAAATTTTTGAAAAACCAAAAAGATCAAATATTTCAGTTTCTACCCCATCATCATCATCTACATATAATAAACCTAATAATAATAATTGTTACACTCATAAAAAGAGATAACCTAAGGAGGTTTAGGAGGGCATGTGTATATTATCATATTGTTATATTGTTATTGTGATCTAGAATTCATGAACGTGTATTTTTTTTTTTTTTGTATTTTAATAGATAATTATTGGAATTTTTTTTATAATAAATTATTTTTGTAAACTAAAATAGTTACGAAAGTTATATATATATTAATTATTATTCCAATGGGTATAAAATTGTAATTTGAATAAAAAATTTATTATTTTTTTTTTTTATTTTTTACCAAAAAAAGTAAATAAATAAAGATTATTATACATAAACTAAAAAAAAATTCTAAATTATTTTTATTGTTCAATAAAAAAAAAAAAATAATATAAAATAAAATAAAATAATTACTAAATAATATATAATCATAACAAATCTTAATTTCTTATTTTTCTATTTGAGTTTAATCTCATTTTCTAAATATTATATATATAAAAAAAATATAAAAAAACGAAATATATTATTAACAAGTATAAATTATTATTTTATATAATTTAATATTTTTTTTTTTTACCTTATAATTCTTATAATTGCCATTCAATGTTAACAACTTTTTCGGAATCTTCACGTTCAATAGAACATTTTTTAACAATTCTTCCTTTACTAGAAGAAGTTTTTTCAATCATTTTTTTCAATTCTTGTTTATCACCTTTAACATTACAAATTAAATATTTAACATCATAACCTTCATAATTATCTAAGAAAACTTCAAGTGTATCCATATCTAAACAATCATATCTAAAATCCAATTTTCTTACATTTGTTGGAATAGATTTAGAAAATTCCATAATAGTCTTATGAGACATATTAGCAAATCCATCAATCCCAAATAATTCAATTTTTGAACATTTTTTTAATACACTATATATACCAGGCATATCATCATCTTCATTATAAAAAGTAGTAAAAGTGAGTAAATTTTCACAATATTTTGCTACATTATTTAATAATTGAGGATGATAACTTAATTTGAATTCTAAACTTAAATCTTTTAAATGAGAACCATTATTCCTTATTAAACCTACAAATGGATCATTTTCTTGTTGTAATTTACTATTTTCCCTATTATGATTAATAAAAGTACTATATATTCTAAGTACTTTTAATTTTGTAAAGATAACATTTGATAATAATGTCATCTTACCATCTAATCTAACACAAGTAAACATTAATTCTTGAAGATTACGAAGTTTTGTAATATATTCAAGTTGTTTATCATTAATAATAACATAATGTAATTTTAATTTTTTAAGGGATTTTGCTTGTGAAACGAGGGATGATAAATCGATCGTAATGTTATTACATTTATGATCTTTAAAAATATTAATTTGTTCCAAAGAATCTTGTGATTCAATAAGTTTTGATAATCCTGTTAATTGACCATCACGAAATACATGTCTAAATATTTGTATAGATAAAGTTTTAATCTTTTTTGAAATAAAAGAAAGGTCATGTAAAGCTGAAATACTTGTTGCTGCTAAATTACAATCAAATCTTGATAATCTCGCTAAAGCGTTACGAGCATTAGGTGTTGACGTTAAGGCATCAAAGATAAATTCATTATAAATTGGATAATGCCAATCTTTCATTGATAATGTTAACCTTTCCAATCTACTTCTTTGTAAAATTACTTCATAAAGAGCTTTTACAACTTCTGCTTTTTTTTGTTGAGATGAATTATATTCATCTTGAATACTTAGAGAAGAATTTCTTTTTCTTTGTACTGATTTAAAATCATCTTGAAGAGGATATAATGCATTATTTGAAATAGTATTATCCGGACGAGGATAACATCTAAAAACTTGTTTCCATAAATTAACAAAATCCAAATGTCTTATAAAAGAAGGATAATCAAAAGTTGTTTGCTTTGGTACCGGAAGGTCTTTTTCTTTAATCTTGAATTGTTTCATTTTATCATCATCAATAAATGATGCTAAAATTGGAATAATCTTGTAATTATTTTGTGAATCAGATGGTGGTGAGTTGAATGGTTTCTTCCAGAGAAACGAAACTGTATTTCGACACCAAGTCCGATTCACCAATAACGCGGAATGTAATGTCTTGTTATCTTTTTCTTCCACATATTTTAAAATATCTTGAATACATTCGTTTGGTAAATAAAAGGGTGACATTATTTTTAAGTGTGATTGTTTTTATATAAGAGAAAAACTGCGGCGTATATGTTTTTTTTTTTTTGGATTAAGGTAAAAAAAAAGTTCTCGATTTACTATTTGATCCTTTTTATATGTATCACCGATATATGGTATCACCAACCTTAGCTTTGCAAAATTTGCATTACAAAGCAAGTGACAATTTAATGATGTGATGATATACTGTAAATCCAAATTAAAAATGCATTTAAGGAATCCATAATATCATATTTAATTTTTGAATTTCATCATAATTTTTGTCATTAATTACGAAAAAAAAAATTAATAATATATATATTTGGTCAAAATGGAATAAATGGAATAATAGATCACCTATTAAAATTAAACCTCTCTTAAATGAACTTCTCGTAAACCTTATCTGTGTCACGCCATGAACGATACGAAAAATGAAGTTCGTTAATGATCGTGATTTTTTTTTTTAAATAGAATCATTTATGTTAATAATCATCATATAGATTGTTTAGATTGTTAAAGCCACGTTTAAGCGTGGCGACACGAAAATTTTTTACTTTATTTTATTTTAAATAAAAAATATTTCTTATTTAGAATATTTAGAACTTTAAATTGTTTTTAAGTTATTTAAAAAGTTTTTAAAAAAAAGAAAACAGTATATTTGCAAACACGTATTGATAGTAATTTCTTTTCAAACTGATAGAAAATTAGTGTTGAAACTTGAAACGCGTTTATATATATACATCATATCGTAACAAATTTAAATACGATAATGTATAAAAGAAACTAACTAAAGAAAAACATTTCATTCTCCTGATTTTCACTAAGAAACCTTAATAGGGTTTATGTGTTCTAATATTGGTTAATACAATAATACAATAGATATGGAATGAATCATATGGTAAATGATAATCAATTAAAATATTATACCGGGAAAAAAAAACGCGTATTTATTAAAAAAAAAACTTTTTATTTAAAAAAGTTAAAAAGTTTCATTTCTTAATGGCGTTTTTTGATGTTTTATACTATTTTTATTTTATATATATATTTTAATTTGAATGTTGAACTAAACGTTACATGATCAGCATTGAAATAACTAATTTTGTATAATAAAAAAGGATAAAATCGAGGATAGTTAATTTTATTTGTCTCACTTTATCAACACTCCCCCCTTATTCATCCAATAACAAAAAGGCTGCTACGGAACAATTTTATATAATAATAAAAAAACAAATTTATTTTATTAAAATTTTATTAAATAAATAAATAAAATTAATTCTAATTAGAATCCATAATTTTTCTTATGGTTTCATTATTAAAATTAAATTAATATTATATATTCTCTTCAAATATATAATCACATTATAAAAATTCTTTAGGTTTACCACCAGTACCACCAGCTTGATCATAAACTAACCCCGCAACCTTATAAGCTAATTCATCACATTCTTCTCTTGTAGCAGCTTCAGCATATACACGTACAACATCTTCAGTTCCTGATGGTCTATTACGAAAAAGAGAATTTAAATAATTAAAATTAATTTTCACACACATATATATAGTAGTAGATAGATCTTTTTAATGTTATCATTCTTACCTAACAAAAGATCTACCATTCTCATATTTTGATACTAATTCATTAATTTGCTCTTGAAGTCCTACTGGTTCTAAAAGTTTTCGTTCGGCATCAGTAGTTTTAAATATATGACGATTTTCAACCTAAAAAGAAAAAAATAAAAATTAGATTTTTTTTTCAAATATTTAATGTAATTTTTAAATATATGTTTGTTATTTGTAACTTTTATAATACTTACAATTACTTTTACTAAACGATTAGGCAAATCAGAATAAGCTTGATCCCATTGTTTTAAAGACCATTGACGATTGGTTAAAATAGTTTCTACAAGTAATAAATCTGATAAAGCATCACCAACTGTTTGATTGATTAAGTCAGTTAATGCTCGTAATTTTTCGATTGCTTCTTTTTGTTCAGCTGTTTGACTTAAAAAATTAACAAATAATTAGTTTCTAATAAGAATAGAAGAAGAAAAAGAAATAAACACGGGTTTAAAAAATTATTATGTTTACCCTTCGGTAGATCGAATTGTTTTTAAAGCTTTTTTGCTAAATAATACAGTTCCGTGTCCATTGGCTTCAAAATAAACACCAATATCATACTTTTCTGCCTCATGATGAAGATGTTTAACACCTGTAGGTACACAAGATACTGGTACATTCTAATTATGTATTTAAATTTGACAATTAGAATTTATAACAAAAAAAAATACAGTCAACTCTCTCTAAATGCACTCTCCCTAAATGCACACATTATATATTTATTCCCTCTTACTCAGTCCCAAGTATATATAGAGAACATATAAATTTCTCTATCTAATGTACATCTTCTCTAAATGCATATTATTTCAAATTTTCATTATGGTCCCAATGGGAGTGCACTCAGAGCGAGTTAATTGTATAAATAAAAAAAAACTGGTATTAGCATATATTAACGAAAACTTACCATAACTTTTTCCAAGTATGTTGTGGAACTTCCATTTGCATAAGCAGTTTGAACAACTCCAACATCAATTCCTTCAAGACCTGCAGTCTTGACTAGATCGATAATAAAACCACCAGCTAATCCAGCAATTTTATCACCATCCAATAATTTAAATTTATTATCTTTTAAATTACGAAAAAAAAATCAGTAATTTGAAAAAATAAAATAAAACAACACATTTTTAATAATAATTTACCAACCTTCATCAATGTAATAATATACGATACGATCAGCATCACCATCAAATGAAGCCGCACGATCACCTGGTTTAATATTACTTCCTAAAGGAAGTTTTTGACCAGTTTTAACAAAATCGGCACCGCACTTTGTAAATAAATAATAATTAATTATACAATCATTACAATATTTATAAAGTAGAATTTAATATAAGAGAATATTATTACCTGATAATTCAATTTGCCTTGCGTCTTATAATCATCATTAATCAATATAACTTCTAAATATTCATTTCCAATGTATTGTGTAAGTTCTCTCATTTTTGGAGCTCCAACACCATTTGCCGCGTCAATATGAATTGGAGTTAGACGTTGCTTGCCTTCCTAATAAATTGACGATCAACATTAAAATTAAATCAATAGGAATGCTAAATTTAAGTATATTAACGCCAACTTACCACAGTTTTAAGGTAAGCAGTTGCAAGTTTCTTATAATAACCTTCCTCCGTTGGTTCACCATAATCATCTTCAGTACCTTTAACGTTATAACAACGAGTAACATAATGAAGTTGTGGAGTTGTTTTAATACCAAAATCGATAATCTTGGCATTAAGAGATTTAAGACCATCAACAAGTGCAGAAACTAAAGCTGGACCACTAGGTCTAGTATCCCTAGCATAAACTATATTTGCGGTTTTCGATTCATCAATGTTATTGCTAGAAATGATTTGCTTAATAACATCAACTAATTCATCTTCAGTTTGAGCATTTGCTAATTGGGTAGCATAATTTTCCCATGATTGTTCCAACATTTCACCATAAGGATCAACAAGCTTAACACCATTATCATGTTCTGGATTATGAGAAGCGGTAATCATGATACCAATAGTTTTGGAATCAAGTTTTTTTGAACGTAAAACTGCCAAGATACCAACTCGAAAAATCACAGAATCCAATAAATCTGCTCTAAATATAGTAAATAAAAAGAATTTAATTATTAATTGTTATTTAAATCAATCAATTATAATTAATAATTAAAAATATAAAATCATACTTCATACGAAAACCTGCAGTTCCATAAGTATAATTGATATTTTGAGGTTTTGGATGATAAGAAGCAGCTTCTTTAATTTGATCGTAATTGATTGAATTTTCCATATTTTAGAAAGATCAAATATTATACTCAATAAAATCCGGATTATAATAGAAGAAAATAAGAATTTTTAAGTTTTTTTTTTTTTTTTTTTACGAAAAAAGGATTACAACTATTTATATATTTATATATACAAAATTTTAATTTTCTTTGTTTGGTTTTTATAACCAAAACAAAGCAGCATGTTAATTACACAAAATTTTATTTGCTGCTTTTGCGTCAAATATGATTTGCATATAAACATTATGCTGATACCATATATAGAAAAGATTGGTAACACTTGAAAATATTTTTCAAATCAATCATTCAATTTTATCATTTTTATCAATTTTATCAATCGATGGAAGAAAAATTTATTCTTCCAAATCCTGGAGAACTACTTATATATGACTTTCGCCCATTAAATCACGACTTAACATCCGAAAATATAACACCATCTAATGATAATTCTACTTTAAAAGTTTTACAATGGAACGTAGAAAGAAATTATTGTTCGGAATTAATTCTTTCCACTTTAAAGTCTCTTGACCCAGATATAGCATTAATTCAAGAAATTGATATAAATTGTAAAAGATCTTTATCCAAAAATCATTTTGAGGAAATTTCCAAAGAATTAAATTGGAAAGGAGGATTTGTTTGTGAATTTTTGGAATTAGAAAATGAGATTAGAAGTGAAAGAGATCAAGGTGGTGGTGTACATGGGAATGCTATTTTTACAAAGTATGATATTACGTTTAGAGTACTTGATCATAAATATCATCCTATGGATTGGAATAAAGATGGCGAGAAATTAAATGAACCTCGAGAGGGAAAGTAAGTTTAAATAAAGTAAGTGAATGTAATAAAAGAGTTTTTTTAAAAAAATTTCATGTGATATTTTAGGAGATATACATTGGTAGCTGAAGTAAAAACTCCTTTCGGACCACCGATACTATGTTATTGTGTGCATTTAGAGGTATTTATTTAATAAGGGATTACGCCACCATTACATAATTGAAACTTTTAATAATTAATATATTATTTTGATCTTATTCATCAGGTATTTAGCGGTATAATTGGTCGTATATCACAATTTTCTGATATACTATTAGATTCCACTTCTAATATTCAAACTCATCCATATCAATTAATTTTTGGAGATTTGAATACATTGGGTCATTCTATAGCTCGCCTTTCACCAAAATTTTGTCGAGATCGATATAGAATTCTTTCACTTGGTATAACAGAATCTGAATGGTGGGATAAAAATTTATTTGATTGGCATTTAAAAGATGGTGAAATAAATTTAAAATTACAGTCAGGTGGTTTTAAAATATTTAAAAGTTTATTTTCTTTAAAAAATGATTGTTGTTTAAAGGAAAAAGAATTATCTATAGTAACGACATTATCGGGTTTCCCTATTGATGTACTAAAATCTGCTAGAAATCCAGGTTTTTATGATCCTTGGTCTTGTACCAATGATATAACTATTCACAATCCAAATTATTTTGGTTTATTTAAAGCTAAACTTGATTGGACACTATTACGTGGTTTTGATGTTGCTAATAGATGGATTGGCAATCATGATTATAAGGCAAGCGATCACAAATATTTAATGGTGGATATTAAATTTGATGATTTACAAGATATGGTAGATGGAAAAGATAAAGAAATTTGGGAAAAAAGAAGGATTTATTGGAAAAACAAAACACAAGAAAATAAAAAATCTGGTGGAATTGAAAATTGGGTGAATTATATTGGAATTATTTCTGTTGGATTAGTTGGATTAGGAATTTTAAGATTAATGAAAAAATAAAACTTTTTTAGTTGGTCTGAAAAAAAAAAAAAAAATCATATGACAAATATTTTAATTATTTGTCAATCTAAATCTAGATTAGCCCAGAAAATTTTTTGGCATGATTATAAAATTTTGGAAAGCAAATTTATCGATTTTTATATTTTTGACATAATTTTAAGTTTATTATTATTGTGCAGATTTATCGATTGATTATCTTGATAAATTATTTTAATTAAACCTTCACTTGCATGTTAGACCATGTTAGACTCAAAAGCTTAGCAATGGGGCTCAAGAGCCACTGATAATCGATCATTTTTTTTTTTTTTTTTTTTTTTTTACATAAAAAAAAAAAAGAATTTCACCTAAAAAAAAGTTTTCAACTAATTTGTTTTCAGGAGACTGAATACAGATAAAAAAAAATTTTTCCCAATCAAATAATCTATATATAATAAAATGGTTATCTCAACGAACCTAGGTTTCCCTCGTATGGGCGCTAACCGTGAATTGAAACGCCTTGTTGAAAACTTTTGGTCTGGAAAAGTTGATGAAAATGCTCTTCTTAGTGGTTCAAAGGTATGCAGTATTTGGTATGTTTTCAATATTCTATATTATTAATTCATGTTTTTAATTTGTAGAAAATTCGTGAAGAACATTGGTCACTCCAACAGAAAGCTGGTCTTGAACACATTCCCTCTAATGATTTCTCCTTTTATGACCAAGTGGTTGACCACTCTTATGCTTTTGGTGTCATTCCTGCTCGTTACAAGAACCTTCACCCCGGTCTTGAAACCTACTTTGCCATGTGTAGAGGTCTTCAAAAAGCTGAAGTTGACGTTCCTGCTTGTGAAATGAAGAAATGGTTCGACACTAATTGTAAGTAATATAATTTTATTAGAATAATTCCATATCGCGACATATTACGACAAATATTTTTATGCGTTACGTAATAATACGTCATAGTCTAGCCCAAACTTTATTAATCCTAGCTTAAAACTTTTAATACAGACCATTACATTGTCCCTGAATTTGAACCAAATCAACAATTCACTCTCAACCCTGCTAAAATACTCGACGAGTTTAAAGAAGCGAAAGACATCGGTATTCAAACTCGGCCTGTCATTTTGGGTCCGATCTCTTATCTACTACTCGGAAAGCCTATAAGGGGTGCCCCTCATGAGTTTGAACCAATTCAGTTATTGAGCAAGCTTCTTCCTTTATATGAAGAATTATTATCTAAATTGGCTGGTGCTGGAGCTACATGGATTCAAATTGATGAACCATTTCTAGTAACTGATCTGTCTTCCAACCTTAAGAAAGAGTATTCTTCTGCTTATAATGCACTTACTAAAGTGTCTTCTCAACTAAAAATTTTGATTGCAACATATTTCGAACGTATCGGTGCCAATATTGACTTCGTAATCAATACTCCCATAAGTGCAATTCACATTGATCTAGTTCGTGCTCCTGGTCAATTGGAAACAATTTTGAAAAGCATACCTTCGACAGTTTCCTTATCTCTTGGTCTGATCAATGGGCGTAATATTTGGAAAGCCAATTTTGATGCTGCTTTGACCACAGCTCAGAAAGCTATTGATACTCTTGGTTCTGAACGTGTTTTTATTGCACCATCTTGTTCTCTTTTACACACTCCTCATTCTGTTCAAGCTGAGAAGAAAATTGATCCTGAAATTTTGGATTGGTTATCTTTTGCTACTGAAAAGATTAAGGAAATAGTAACTATTTCAAAAGTATTGAATGATGGTAACCAATCTGTTCAGAGCGAGATTGATGCTAACCGCAAATCGTAAGTACTTATGATCTATCTATTTAGGAATAGTTTATATCATAGGCTTGTTGTTGACTAAGTTGAATATTCTCATTTTAGAGTTCAAAATCGAAAAACGTCACCTCGTATTCATAATGCCGTTGTGCAAGAGAAAATGAAAACTCTCAATCCTGATATGTTTAAGCGTAAATTACCTTTTCGTGAAAGACAAAAACAGCAACAAAAATTAGGTCTTCCTTCCTTTCCAACGACCACTGTTGGATCTTTTCCTCAAACAAAAGAAGTCCGTGCAGTCCGTGCTAAGCTCAAGAAAGGCGAAATAGATCAAGCCGGGTATGATGATTTCGTCAAAAAAGAAATTGAAAAATGTATTCGTTTTCAAGAAAAAATTGACATAGATGTTCTTGTACATGGAGAGTTCGAACGTAATGACATGGTTGAATTCTTTGGTGAAAATCTAGAGGGTATTTATATTTATTAGTTTGCCTGTCATGTAATTTAATAGAATAAAATAAATAACTAATTAATTGCCAAATAGGTTATGTTTTTAGTGGAAATGGTTGGGTTCAATCTTACGGATCACGTTGCATCAAACCACCCATCATTTTTGGAGATGTTTTCAGACCAAAACCTATGACTGTAGATGTTATTAAATATGCTCAATCCCTAACTAAGAAGCCTTTGAAAGGGATGTTAACTGGTCCGGTTACTATGCTCCAATGGTCATTTGTTCGTGATGATCAGCCCCGTAAAGACACTACGTTCCAATTGGCTCTTGCCATTCGAGAAGAAGTACATGATCTAGAAGCTGCTGGTATTTCTGTTATTCAGGTAAGCAACATTTCTGGTTTTTTTTTATGAAAATTATGAAAATTGTAATAACAGTAATCATATTTGCGATTTCTTAGATTGATGAACCTGCTATCCGTGAAGGATTACCTCTCCGTAAAGAAGATTGGAATGAATATCTCAACTGGGCAGTTGATGCCTTCCTTCTTTCTAGTACTGGCGTTGATTCTTCCACCCAAATTCATACTCATATGTGCTATTCCGACTTCAATGACATCATTGAATCGATTCAGCGTATGGATGCCGACGTAATTACTATTGAAAATTCTAGATCAGACTTAAAACTTCTAAACGCATTTGAGAAACATGAATATACAAATGAAATTGGTCCAGGCCTTTATGATATACACTCTCCTCGTGTTCCTTCAAAAGAAGAATTGAAGGCTCGTCTACAAGAAATCCTTAAATATATTTCTAAGGATCTAATTTGGGTTAATCCTGATTGTGGCTTGAAGACTCGTGGATGGGCTGAGGTTGAATCAGCACTGAAGAACATGACCGATGTTGCAAAAGAATTCCGTTCAATTGAAGCTAAATAGTTTGACATATTGAAACATTCTTTAGTATATAGTAAAAATTATTATGTACAAAAAATTAAAGTAAAATGAGTAAAATGTAATTATTTAATAAATTTATTAAATTATTTAATAACATGATGAGCGTTATCACTTTGTGTTACAAAGTCGTGATTGCAGATCTATTGTTTAACTAGATGTTGATTTTAAAAATTTCTCGCTTTGTAGTATATGTATATGCAGTCTTTTTTTTTGTAAGCGTTAAATGAATATTTCTGTATATTCTCAAGATTTCATTAAAATAGCAAATGAGGTTGGTATTCAAATAATTTTATCTCATTATAAAATATTATGTAACTTACGCGTAAGTACGCGTAAAATAATTTGTAAGGCAGACAATGTAGTCGATTTTCTTGGACCTTCAATTAAATATGAATGCGATGAGTAAATATTTGTATACATTTTTTTTATTGCCGTTCGTGTATATTTTAACTTTTTATTTTGGTTACTTATCCTTTTTTTTTTTAAAAAAAAAAAGCATGGTTATAAATATTGAATATTATACAATTTCAACTTTACCAACTAAATTGAAAGAATGGGCATTTGACTTATTAAAATCAAACATGGAAAACCTGTACGTTCATATTTTTTTTTGAATACAAATAAACATTTCTTTATAATAATAGGTTCTTTTTTTTTTAAAGGTATAAATGTTCGAATCTTGGATGGAATTCTAAACAAAAACGTCAAGAGATGAATGATAAAGATTGTAAATACTTAATCGCGTCAAATAATGAAAAACCAATTGGATTTGCCATGTTTCAATTTACTTGGGAAGAAACTATGGCAGATGATGATAAAGAAATTGAAGTCATATATTGGTATGTATTAAATACCTCCTTTTGCTTAAGTTTTGAATAATTTACTAAATAATAATGTATATACAGTTATGAAATTCAATTAGCTGAAGAAGCAAGAAGAAAAGGTTTAGGTACATTCTTAATGAGAACATTGGAAAAAATTGGAAAAAATTGGAAAATGAATAAGGTTATGTTAACCACGTTTAAAAGTACGTATTTATTACAAGAATTGTTATGAAATTTCATTTAATTATAGCTAATTACTAAATTCTTATGTTTGTTTTATTTTTGTTCAAAAGGAAATAAATTGGCAATGGATTTTTATATTAATCGACTTGGGTAAAGTAATCATTTCCTTTCCATTCTTTATGAGAAAAGAATAATACTTATTTATTAATTGTTTATAGTTATCAAATTGATGAAATTTCACCAAGTGAAGTTTTATTACCCAAAGAAGCTAAAGATTATGATTATGAAATATTAAGTATAAAATTATGATATGTTTAGAATTCATCCTTTAGAACAATTGAAATAAAATCAACTCACCCGAGTTTCCTTTCCATTATTTATGTGATGTACGTTTATTTGTTAATGAATTTACCTTTCCAAGAACACTCTTTTTTAAGAATGTAGTTGACTTTTCTGCTGCAACTTTAATTTCCTCCAAATGATCCATAATACTTTCAGAATGCTTAGTAACAAGTAATAATAATATCTGACCTAATTTCTGATTATTGGGTTGAAGTTCAAGATTAAGGCTCAAGTGGTATAAAAATCTTTTAAAAATATTTTGATTTTCAATTTGAAATTTTTGATTAAATATCGAAAATAATATTTCAATCATTGAATCATCCCATTTCTCAAGATGATTAGGTAGGGTTACACTGGTAGACTCATTAAACATTCGGAAATCAGAGAACAATTCTCTAAATATTTTTGATATAAAAAAATTGAGTTGATTATTAGAAGGGAAAATTGGTAATGAGAAAGAATTTTAATTCAGTATATTTTTACATTATTAGAGATACGATAGATTCCTCACTCAATCCTCCATTAATTATTCGAGTAATAACTTCCAATTGTGGTCGAGCAATCTCTTGAGACTCTTTAATTAAAGGCAATAGTAATCCATAGACGACTGGTTTACCTTTATATTTTGTAATTTTTGAAAGAATGGACAGTAAGTCACGTGAAGGCTTCGACGTGATTAAACGTATCTACATATAAAATATGTTAAGACCGGATCACAAATTAAGTGATTCATTAAGTCATAAAATACCTTTTCCAAAAATGTAAATTTGAAGAAAATGACATAATTCTGATACATGATATCTTCATGCTGTATTATGTCATTACACAAAGTTTCTAATAATTTATTATCAATTCGAGTAATCTCTAATTTTTCAAAGGATTCACGAAGCTTAATAATAAAATAATGGTTTAATATAATAGATTTTAAATTTATTTTGATTTTTAAATCAAAGGAAAAAACGCGTTCTTTCTTTATACTTACTTGAACATGAGGTAGTCTAATCAATTCGTTAAATTTAGATAAAAATTCTTTGGTGTCACATTCTTTACTGTGTTGTGTAATCTGTTCGAATAAGCTTTTTAAAATTTGAATTAGTTCAAAATTTAGAGACGTAACATGATCTTCCGTCGATTCCGACTTTTGATTTACTTCATCTGACAAAATGTCGATGGACATATTATCATCATCTTTTTTAATGAAATTAATAAATTAATTTAATATGATAATAAGTATTAATATTAATAAAATATAATATTTTTATGATAAAGTACCAAAATTTTTTTCATCATCCACTTTTGAATTTTGTTGTTGTTGATTTTGATCCGTGATTTTTCTTCGTTTCCGTTTTCTCATAATATAATCCTTAGCAACGTAATATATTGCGCGAAGGTTAAAGACACATATAAATCACATCATTAAATAGATACATTCATAATATCAAAAAAAAATAGAAGGATATAAAAATTGGCGATGAATGAGAAGGTACTGTTGGTTGAATTTCATTTTCTTTAATCCGTTGTACAAAATTATCAAGACTTTGACCATCTTTTTTAAAAATTTCTTTAATAGCTGGATCTATAGGAAATAAATTTTCATTTAAAGATAATTCTTCATTCCATTTTTTAGCGGATAAAAGATAATAATTTGACATGATTTTTCAAAAAATTTGATTAAAGAATAGAATTTATAGAAATGAATGTCGATTACTGCGCCAAAAACAAAAATTTCGTATTCATTAAATTATTTTATGTATACACTAAACATAATCTTCTAAACAAAAGAAAGAAAATTATAATTCATAGGTCAATTATTTATCTTTTTTTTTTTTTTTTTAAAGACTATCACCAAGTTGATTAATAATGTTTAATTCAAGAGAATTGACTTGTTGTTCGAGATTTATTTCATAATTTAACTCAGTCCATAGAGGCGTAAGCGGTTTCAAATTATCAGGATCCAATTCTGGCCAATTCTTTCGAATTGTATCCAATAATTCATGGAATAAATTCTAAAAAAAAATAAGAAAAAGAAATTTCGTATTTAAATAATAAAGTAAATTCCTTTAGCCCAATCGATTTGAATTACTCACTTCGTTTCCAAGAGAGGAAAAATGTATACCATCAGATAATAAATCATTTAAGGTCACGTTAGTTAATGTCACCTTATCAGTCATCAATTTCCATAAATTTAGAACGGGAACATTTAACTCCTTAGCTAAATCTACACATGTTTGAGCATATTTAGCAGTAACATCTGATTTTCTATCTTTAAGTCCTTTATGCTTCGCTCGAGCTTCTTCATCTAATGGAGGTGGTGTAATAAGTAAAATTCTTGTTTCAGGTGAATGATAAGGAGAATCTGGATCTTTAATGATATTAATCATTTGTTTAAGGTTTTCTTTATATTTTTCGAGTGAAACATGTTGAACTGATGGTTGAATAGCCGCATCGTTCGCTCCAAAAAATATAATTAATAAAAATACTTTTGGATTTTTAGTTGGATTATTTTTCTTTGGTAATAATTGTGGGAGTAAATGTTTTGCTAATTCAGTATTATAACCTAAGTATGATAACATTATCTTAGTTTAATATATTAATTTTATGAATGAAATTTATTTATAAGTACCTGAAAAGCCTCTATTTAAGACATCCAATTTTCTAATATAAGAATATTGAAGTGCAGCTCCCCATCCTTTTTCAAAAGCATTATGACTATACTAAATTAAATTAAAATAAATAAATACATAATATATAAGAGCTAAATACCAAATTTATCATTTTAATTTTAAATTTTAAAAAGAAAACCTGAGTAAGAGAATCACCAAATATAACAATTTGATTATATAGATTGCTCATAGTTTTTTTTTCCTAAAAAAAAAAAAAAATTTAATTCGTACAATCTCTGTGGTCGTTTATATTTATATCTAATCCAACACGTGTGTAACATTGTTTATTATGAAAGAATTAAGTACTAAACAACATTAAGATTGAGTTTGAGAGATTTCTCGTATAGTGTTTTTGATCCGTGGATTGTTTAGGTTTTCGCAAAAATATTTAACCGATCAATGAAATTAGCTATTTCTAACCAACCATAAAAAAGCTAAACTCTTTATATAATCAATAACAACATTAGTTCATATAATGTATACGTAAATTTCAACATGACTTGATATTGTGTCTAGAATGCAAGAAAGTTATTAAGCTTTTTAACCCTTATTAGTTCATTCAAGTTCATGTCAAGTTTCTGAATACAATAAGGAGTTGAAAATATAAGGAATCTTATGTTGAGAAAACTTATTAAAATTATAAACATGCAAGAGGTAAAACTTCAAATCCCAGTTAGATGGCTGGATGGCGTAATTAAACGTCATAGCGGGCAAACAATATGACTCTCCACTATTTTTCGCCATGCAGGTGTGTTGGGTGTGTTATATAGTTAGTTAATGGGTCATGAATTTAACTCATAATAGATTAATAGGTAGCGTGACGTATTTTTTATATTTTTCTTTGGATCATGACTGGATCCACGAAGTTTCATGAGATTACGGAGATAGATATGTTTTCTATTTATTATTGCGCAAGCTTTACTTAATAAGTCACGAATTAATGGCTATAGGCTATATAACAAGTTTAAAATTAAAATAATAGCTTATAAGTTAATGGATTCGAACTTGAAAAATACTTTAATTCCGAATTGAAATAAATTTCTTTAAATTTTATGGAATTCGCGGTATCTCATTTAAGATTACATTATTTGTGCTAACAGGGCGATTTTATTGACCACCATTAAATATTCCATATTCTTGACCTATGCCTGTTATTGGTCGAGATATGATGTTTTAAAGTTGATATGTTGTGATAGTTTACTTTTGTATATATCCTTATATATTAATGTTCAATGTGTGTTTGTTTATAACGTATGACAAGTCGGAAGCCTTTCATTTATTAAAAAGTTACACAATAAAAATCAGAACATTCTTTGAACAAACCATGAAAAATTTTTGCGCATAATGTTCGCTCACTTCGCTGCTTTATATACACTTTAAAATGTTTTTACATCTGAATAATTATATTTGGTTTACTTAATATATCAGCTTACTTAGTTTTTAACTAAGCGCAATCGATGTGTAAATGTCAGAATTTTTGCAATCTACGGTTTTGTTTATTTTTTCACGTTCTACTCGTGTCCAAAATTATTATAAATACTATAAATAATAAATAATCTAATGTTTTACCATTAGCATAAAAATAATAAAAATATATTTTTGTAAATATAATTCGTTTGTTAACTCAATTGAGTACTAATTGTATTGGAAATTCGTATCTGTTTTCAATATGAAGGTATGTATACCGTATACGACGTACATATTCGTTTAGAGATATTATATATTCTTACTATAATATTACGAACAAGGACTCGGTAAATTTTTTACCGTTTTTCGATACTTTGCATACGCATGGGCCATCCTTTTTTATCTTTTATATTTGGGTTATTTGATACATCAGATTGCAACAGATTATCCCCTTCTTAATGTCAAATATAATTTCTTAGATGTAATGCAAGTTCCCAGTAAGTTTTGTTAAATAAAAATGAACTTGCAAGTGAACTTACGCCTTTTATTATTAATAGATATGAAAATGTGTTCCCAGGGTATTTTGATATTTTAGCTTGTAATTACAAATTAAATAATAATAGTACAATACCAGAATGCTTGAGATATCTCTCTAACATTACTTATAATGCCGATGGGCGAATTTATTGCCGTACTTTCAATTCGGATTTAAAGTATGTACATGATAAGCCAGGTGGACTGAATAAGTTGAAATTTTTTTTCAAATTAACACAACAGAAGCGGAAGCTGGGGAACTTGGAGTAGCTTTGATTACATTAGATTTAATACCACCCAGTAAGTAAATTTTCACCCACAAGAATTTTATCTGTTTTGAGATCTCACGGGGTTACGAAGCTCAAGATATGGGATTATATAAATTTTTTATATTAATAAAATAGATTTCAATGCATTGTTGAAGATGGATAAAGCTGTTGAATTACGTCTTCAGCTTAAAGGCAACTTTGTCCCTGCAATTGTTGATAGAGTTGCACTGGTAAGATTTTTATATTATATTTATTGGTTGTTTTCTGCGTTATTCATGGATATTTATTTTCTATCTATTTATTTAGGTAAAATTTAGAACAAAAATATACAATAGCATTCCTCCTTGGAATTTTGGATCTATCTTTGGATTACCTTCTACTTATCACAGCACACCGAGTATAGAATGCTTAGTCAATTACTTTCCTTTCAACCAGAATCCATATAATATGCCAATTGGAACAAATGGCTACTTCAGTGTTAGTCCAGGAGACTTTATAGTGGAGGAGACCAGTGAAAACCGGTAATTAACAGTTTATATAGTACTAAACTACTAATAAACATTATATGAATACAACCAATCTTAATACAACCAATCTTATTTATAAACTATATAGAAAAACGACCATTCTTAGTATTTTTGGATCAGCTGGAGGGGCGCTTGATTAGTATATTTTGATTCATAAATAATAAATTTATAATAAAAGAGTTATAATTTACCCGTTATACCTTTTTCTTTTCTTTTGTTTCGATAATTAATAGGTATTGTCATGAGTACTCTTAAATTTCTCTTTGGATCACCACGACTAGGTCCATGGGGTTTTGTGAGAAGGATATCTTGGTGTTCTAGACGATGACAAGATGACGATGACAATTTACTCTACGATAAAATTGACTTTAAAAAATACTTGGTTATTCATAAAAATTTGTCCAAGTTGGAATAATTTTTATTACGCCCTCGTGAAATAATATGTTCCATTGTTGAAATAAAAAGCTGAATTATGAAGTTATAAATTATGAAAGGAAAAACATAAAAATTTGTATACCATAATGATGGTTCACGTATTTAATTCGAATTAGGGTATTTTTATTAGTTGAATATTGTCAAATATGCGATAGTTATAAAAATAATGGTTGAATGTAGGTTATCTATGGTTTCTTTACTGTAAGGAGATCGGCAAATTTGAATAAAAAGAAGTTTTTCTTTTTTTTTTTTTAAAAAAAAAAAATAATCATTCGTACAGTCTTTGTGATCTTTTATAATTATATCTAATCCAGCACCGGAAATACGTGTATAAATGAAAGAATTAGTACTAAACACATTGATCTTTTAGGATAGTATTAAGATTGTGAGTTCTCGTGTATTTATTGCCCATGATCCATGGATTGTTTATATTATCGCCAAATTGTTTATTCGATCTATGAAATTAACTTTTGCCAACCATAAAAAAAAAGCAAACCCTTTGGAACGAATGAAATATTGGCCTTAATCAATAATTTCATTAGTTCATTTAATGTATACGATATGCTAATTTCAATATGGCTTGATTTTGTCTAGAAGCAAGAAAGATTCTAGAAGAATCTTAAGTTCATGACAAGTTCATGACAAATTTCTAAATACAAATAAAGAGTTATAATCATGAGGCAAAAACATAATTTAAAGAATATAATTAGCGAGTTGATTAAAAATCTCAGATGGTTATTTTGCGTAATTAAAACGTCATAACTAGCAAAGATGGCAAACAATTACTAAATTTCACGTTACAGTGTGTTGTACAGTTAGTTATTGGGTCATGAATTTAGGATTAATAGCTATTATTATTTTTGTGAGATTACGGCGGGTAGATAGACTGCAAAGCTAAAACATCTATATTTATGGATGCTAATTAGTAAATCACGAAATAGTGAATATATAACAATGAGATATTAGCTAAAATAATAGGCATTTCCTACCCTCAGTTATGGAATACTATAATACTATCAACCATCTCAACTTTGAAAAATGGTCTTCACCTAAATTTACCCGAATTCAATTGAAATTAATTTCGATTAAATATGACTGATACAGGATACTGTAATTAAGTTCGCGTGTAGAATTCATGTAACCTTGTTTTAAGAACATAAAATTACTGACCATTAAATATTCCATATGCCTGGTATTGGTCGGGATATAAAGTAGACATGCTGTGATATCTTATGTCCTTACATGTCAATGTTCAATGTATCTGCGGAATAACAGTATGACAAATCGGAAGAAGTTTAATCCTAAAAGTTACACGAAAAGAAATAGAACATTCTACATAATTATAAATAGTGGGATATTTTAAGAAAAGGCTCAAAGGCTGAAATTGATCGTGATCCGGTTGATTTAGCGAAAATAATTTCACGTTACTTTAAATTTTTTGCGCATAGTGTTCGTTGCTTAAAAATTTTTTTTTTTGCTATCTGACTAATCATATTTGGTTTATCTTGCTTAGTTTTTAAATGCCAAAATATAATTAATATAATTAACCTTCTAGACGCAATCGACGTGTAATGTCGAAAAAAAAAATTTTGTTTGCAAATTGAATTGTTTGTCACATTGCACTCGTGTCCCAAATTTATGTTAATAAACAACAAATATTGGCACTATCTAATTTGTAAAAAAAACAATACTCTATTTATAAACCAATTTGAAATATATTTGTGAAAGTTTCGTGTATAACTTAAATTCTATTAATTGTATTTGGTAAGTTTCGTATATAAATATTAATGTAAGATTTAAAAAGTTGACAGTAAGTTATTTCTATAAGCTTTTAATATGTCAGATAATTTTATTATTTTTCGACGCTTTGCATACGCATGGGCCATCTTTTTTTATCTTTCATATTTGGGTTATTTGATATATCAGCTTGCAACAGATTATCCCTTTCTGAATATCAAATATGATTTCTTAGATACAATACATGTTCCCAGTAAGTTTTGTTAACAAATAAAGTCAAATTCATACGAACTTACAAATGAACTTACACCTTATATTTTTGATAGATATAAAAATGTGTTCCCCAGGGTATTTTGAGATGTTAGCCTGTAATCACAAGTTGAATAATAATAGAAAAATAACAGGATGCTTAAGATATATCTCTAACATTACTTATAATGCTGATGGGCGAAGTTATTGTCGTACTTTCAATTCGGATTTAAAGTATGTACGTGAAAAGCCAGATGGGCTGAATAAGTTGAAATTTTTTTTCAAAATCAACACAACAGAAGCAGAAGCTGGGGAACTTGGAGTGGCTTTGATTAAATTAGATTTAATACCACACAGTAAGTAAAATTTCACCCACACGAATTTTATCTGTTTTGAGATCTCACGGGGTTACGAAGCTTTATATGGGATTATATAAATTTTTATATTAATAAAATAGATTTCAATCCATTGTTGAAGATGGATAAAGCTGTTGAATTACGTCTTCAGCTTAAAGGCAACTTTGTACCTGCAATTGTTGATAGAGTTGCACTGGTAAGATTTTTATATTTTATTTATTAGTTGTTTTTCTGTGTTATTCATGGATATTTATTTGCTAATTATTTATTTAGGTAAAATTTAGAACAAAAATATACAATAGCATTCCTCCTTGGAATTTTGGATCTATCTTTGGATTACCTCCTACTTATCACACCACACCAAGTATAGAATGCTCGGTCAATTACTTTCCTTTCAACCAGAATCCATATAATATGCCAATTGGAACAAATGGCTACTTCAGTATTAGTCCAGGAGACTTTATAGCGGAGGAGACCAGTGAAAAACGGTAAATTAACAGTAATAAACATTACTATGACTACAACTAATCTTATTTATATACTGTATAGAACAACGACCATTCTTAATATTTTTGGATCAGCTGGCGGTGCATTTGGTTAGTATATTTTTGATTCATAAATAATAGATTAAAGAGTTATAACTTATCTGTTATATCTTTTCCTTTTCTTTTTTGATAATTAATAGGTTTTGTCATGAATACCATTGCATTTCTCTTTGGATCATCACGACTGGATCCATGGGGTTTTGTGAGAAGGATATCTATAGATAAATGGTATCTTATACGACGACAAGATGACGATATTGTTGTACCCTACGATAAAATTGACTTTAAACAATACTTAAATCTTAATAATGGAAATATGACATGAAAATTTGACTGTGTGAAATTTGTTGGATATTGTATTAGAAATTTAATTACTAAAAATTATTAGATGGGGAGACCGATATTTTTATATCCGTCCAATTACCTTCTTGACCCTTCTCGTGTTACTTTCATAAACCGTTTCCAGCCGATTGTAATTGTGCTAATTTTTTTTTTTTCATAAAAACATTGAAAATTATTTAGTATAGGTTATCTATTGTCTTTGTTGCGAGGAGATTGGAAAAATTTGAACTGTTTTTAATTTTATTCTCATATATCTAAAAAATAGTTATATCCTATTATTTTACATTGTAAAATCATCAAGAAAATAAAATACTTTTTACAACTACAATATGAAGTAGTTACGGAAATTATTATGAAAATCATCAATATATTGTAGAAAAAGCTCAATAGTAATATTAATTCAAAATATCTTAATCTTGGAATAAAGAATCCCTTCTTAATCACCACAGATCTAACCTCCAGCTCCTTATTTACCAAATATGAAGTTCTAACCTCAATATTCTCTTTCCAATTGCTTGACCTTTTATAATTCTCCAAGTTTCATCATTATTTATTTCAATCCATTCTTTGTTCTTCCTGTAACGAGGAATTGGAGATTTCTTTCCAAATCTACTTTCGATGATATCCAATAATATATGGAATGGGGCATTAACAGGAAATGCGATTGCTCGACGTTCATGTGGGAAAACACATGTTATATATATCTAAGAAACAAAGTTAATATTGAAAAAAAAAAATTATTGTATCACTATAGAATACCCATAAGACATACTTTTAGCTCGTCTTCTGTATTAACTTCATTATGAATTCCATTTTTACAAAAATATAATCTATCAATTCTGGATTCCAGTGATGATAAAGTTGGAAGCCTTACTGATGAGTGAGGAGTTAGCAATAATGATTGTGCTCTATCGAATTTATTACCAGTTGGATCATAATTCATTGGAGTAGGTTCAAGGAGATACGGATATTCTCCAAGATGATGGCAAAACTATAAAAATAAAACGTTTGGAATTACATGATAATAAAAACATAATAATTATAACAAATAAAAAAATAATTATATTTACATAGTGTTGATAATTCTTCTTCATTTTTATAAGAATTTTTCCATTGTCAGTAACACAAAATCCAGTCACCTGGCTTAGTGGAATCGCCGCTTCATATTGCATTCTATTAAAACAAACAGATACTATATTTTTATTAACCCGATAAAGAAATGCCAGATCTCCTAATTCAGTAGTTTTAATAAAACTTTGAGGCTTTGTAGGATACGAGAATTCAAATTGACTAATATCAATTTTAATCAAGTCTTCTTCCTTTTGTTTCATATTTTCAATAATATTGGAAGTTAAATTGATTACTCTATTTTTTTGAGTTTCAAATATAAAATTAGAAGGAGGAGCATTTGATGCAGAATTTCTTTTTTGACTGGCTGTATCTGATGTCGACAATAAATCTTCAAACATATTATCGTTGTTATCAATTTTTGAAGTATTTTGATTTTGATAATTTTTTGTTATGTAGCTATCCAGTTTTATCTTATCAATTCTTTTAATATTGTGATCAATCGCTTGTGTTAAGGGCGAAGATGGCGGAGTAGCTGTTTCAAAAATTCAAAAAAAAAAAATTAATTTTCTTTCGTAAAAAAAAATATGTAAAAGAAAAATATATATAAAAAAACTAATTTACTGTAATGAGAAGTTTCGCTAACATCATCTTGAATATGTTTTTGATATTGATTATTCATTATAAAGGAGCAATAATTTCTTCTTTAAAAATCAAAAATTAATTGATGGGAATGCCAGAAGACAATGTCAATCAATTACTAATATTTAATATTTATATAAGCCGATCGTTGTATTGGTCACCTGATTCGGACCAATTAAAATCGATTCTTTTTTGTATTGTCTATTAATGTGCAAATTTGGGCGCGTATAATTGTTTTTTTAAATACCTTACCGCAGTTTTCCACAGATTTTCCACGAGCATCAACTGTATCCGGAACAATTGCACCAATGAATGAAAAATGTTTACATATTCGCGTAATTGTTACAAATTATTGTCATGTTGGTTGTGTATCATAAGTATTAAAAGGTTATCTATAATACACAATATAATTCAAATCATTAAATATGTTGTAATACAACTATCTTTCTTGAATAAGGTGTTCAAGAGATTTTTCGGCAGGGATATATTTAAGGATTATTTACGATAACAAAAAGAATATGTATTATTATAATATTAAAGAAATCCCGTAATATTTTCTCACCCCTTAATTCTGGTTTTTCTTTTGATCATTTACAAATCAATATTTGTTTAAATCTTTAATTAATCCTTAATTGTTCGTTTTTTAAGTAAATTCATTTGATCAACTCAACTTTTTTTGGCTTTATATGCAATAACGCAAAAACATCACAATGAGCAAATAAATATATTGATCACTTAAAATGCGCTTGAAAATTTAGTAATATTTCGTCAAATAATAGTTGTAAGATGATTGGAACTCTGTTAACTTGCATTACATTTGAAAGTTACAAAATGGTTAGAAAAAATTGTTATTTTTCTTTTAAATATATTGTCTTTGTGTTTTAAACCTGTCGTAGAACCTCCTCATTTATAACTTTTTTTGGTTTATTTGTCTTTAATAAATATTAGGGCATTTTCTTTTACTCCTCAAACTTCATTTTCTCGCGCGTTTTTTTTCCTTTGATTTTTTTTCTCCTACCTTGAGTTTCAAATTTAAATTGAAGTACTACTCCCGAAGGTTGGTTTAAAAAACCTGCTTGCTTAAAAATTATTTGAATTACCATTTACTGATTATACTTTTTTAAACCATCATGTGTGATGATTTTTTTTTATGACATCGGTGACATCGGTTTTAGATAATTACTGCGGATATATAGGTAAATCTTTTGGTAATAGCTTACTTCCTTTAATAATATTTTCGTTCTTGCAAAAAGAAAAGATTTAATTATAATTTATTATAATACATATGTTTTCTCACTAACTCTTTTTAGTTTCATAAATTAATCTTACGATTTATTTTTTAAAACAATGGGTGAGTTCTTCATCGAATTTGGTATATTGTTTTTTTCGATCTTCTATTTCATATTATATTTATATATATATATATTTTTTTATTTTCTTATTAGATTCTAAAGCAAATTCAGCGTCAACTACATTAAAATCCAATCCTCTAATTAATAATTCAACCGCAGTTATTAATAATAGTAATATTGATCCAAAATTTTTGTTATCTAATTTTGAATCAAATCATCGAGATTTTCATTTTTTTACGGATTCTCAAGGAAACACCTTTACAACAAGAGATATTCCTTCCCAACAAAGTTTAATTCATAATTGGATGTTACCTATTTTTTCTTTACCAACTCCTCCACAACCACATCATCTTTCAATACAAAATACGAGCATTTTTATGAATCAAGTCATGCCCCACATATCTCCTCCAACATCCTCTAACGACATCTCAACAATCTCTGGCAATATAACTTTCACACATTCATTAAATGAGGCGCAGCCTATGTGTTCAACTTCTAGCATTAATTCTACTACTGTATCTCAACGCAACTCTAATTTAACCAGTTCTTCTGCAAAGAACCGTCACGCATGTGATTGGCCTGGATGCACTTGGAGCTTTAAAAGACTCGAACATCTCAAACGTCACATGATCACTCATACTGGTGAAAGGAAGTATACTTGTAGTTATCCTGGGTGTGGTAAAAGATTTGGACGTTCTGATAATTTTGCAGCACATTATCGAACTCACAATAAAACCACTTCTCGAAAATCTCGCGGCGCAACGAAATCAAAAAATAAAATTCAATTAAATAATCATAACGATATTTCAACGCAATTACACAACAATAATATAATGCATAATAATAAGGGTGTAAATAATATTTCGATGCCACAAAATGTAATTTCACAAGAACTTGATGCGTCATATCTTTACTTCTGTGGCAATTCAAACGACAATTGATCAGGTCACTAACAATATAGGAAAGAACTTATTACTTATTCCACAAAAGGATTATTAAATATCGAAGAATTTCTTTTTTTTTTTACATATTTGAGCTTTTTTCGTAAAACATTTATTGTTTAGTGGACATTTTAAGGTTATACATTTTCTTATACAGTAGAGAATTATCGATTCAATTCTTTTTATTAGCTTTATTATAATTCTGTATTATTATTTACAAGACTGGTTCTTGTTTTCATTTTTTTTAGCTTCTCATCTTTCTAAATCATTATCTATTATAAATTTTCTCATTTTCATTTTTAGTTTTTACGATATTCTTGCTTTTTGATTTTATTTGTACTAGAAATAAAAAAATGTTTTAACTGAAGATTTCGAAGTAATATTACAGTATTTCACGTGAAAATAAATATTATAATACGAAAAAATCACATTTTGAATGATTACATTCTTTTGTGGAACCCAATAATAATATAATTAATATAATACATATTTACTATAGGTATATATCAAATGAAATTAATTTACAAAAATAAAAACAAGTAAAATTTTACATTTTTTTCATTTTTTTTACGCAATCATCATAAAAATGAAAGTTGCAGTTATTACGGATAAACTCATAGTAACACCCCATAAACCATGACTATTAATATCATGTAAAATTGTCGTAGAATCTGAAACTATAGTATTGGTAGGAGCTTCAGTAACGGCAATACTCTTCACTACATATAGAGTGGATGGAGGGACGAATGTAGGAATACCTAAGGAATTTATTGTTGAATAACCAGCAAAGTATGATGTAAGTGTTGTTTCGATTGTTGTCAATTTTGCGTTTTCAGGGACTGGTGTTGGTGTTTCTACACCTGATTCTGTATATGTTGTAACTATCGGAACACTATAATTGACAAATTAATTTAATATTTCGAAGGAAAAAAAATGTTTACTATTATAGTAAAATGTTTAATACTTACATGTTTGGCGTTGGCGTTACACCTATTGGTGGTGGAGCTTTTGGTATTGGTGGTGGTAGTTCTTTTGGTGGAGGTGCAGGTGGTGGTACTTTTGGTGGTTCTTTTGGTGGTGTTTTTGGTGGTACTTTTGGAGGCACTTTTGTTGGTACTTTTGGCGGTACTTTTGTTGGTACTTTAGGAGGGACTTTTGTTGGTACTTTAGGAGGTACTTTTGTTGGTACTTTTGGAGGTACTTTTGTTGGTACTTTAGGAGGTACTTTTGTTGGTACTTTAGGAGGTACTTTTGTTGGTACTTTTGGAGGTA
>QZLH01000029.1:37884-69283 GCA_003833135.1 Oehlia diaphana
CACGTGAAAATTGATCTACAATAATCCAATCAATTTAAGTCAAATGCATATTGTCGATCATTACGCGTATTGTTTATTTACTATTGTTTCGTTCGTTTTGACATAATAAAATTCCTCTCCACAATGTCTTCAAATAAGCTTATTTTACAACGTCAAACTGTTTTGTTTTATTGGAATGAAGGAGTACGTTCCCCAAAAGAAATCCATCGATTAACTGGCATTCCCATTTCAACAATCAATTATAATATTAAAAAATTAAAAGAAACTGGAAACATTTTGCATAGGAAAAAGAGTGGACGACCAAAAATAGCAGCAAATGAGTCATTGCGTGTACTTAAACGGCATATTCGTCAAAATAATTCACAATCTTTACGTACTTTGGCTACAAAATTGTTACAAAATAATATAAATATGTCTTTTAATACAGTGGGAAGGCGGCTGAAGGAACTTGGTTATAAAAATAGTTTACCAATCGGAACACCAATGCTTACAGCAATTCAGAAAGAAAAACGTATTGAATGGGCTCATAATCATCTAAATGACCGTTGGGAAAAAACCTTATTTTCTGATGAGACTGCTTTTCAGTTATTTAGGAATACAATTAAATATTGGTATAAGGGTTCTAGACCAACACGGCCTCTTCCTAAGAATCGACAAAAAATTTTAGCATGGGGTGGATTTTGCATTAAAGGAAAGACAAGTTTATTTTGTTTTTCACAAATAATGGATGCACAATTTTATATTGAAATTTTGCAGCAACATATCCCAGAAATTAGAAGAATGCTTGGGAGAAGATGGAGGTTCCAGCAAGACAACGACCCCAAGCATACGAGTCGGCTTGCAAAAGAATTTCTTCAAGAAAACGTTCCTGAAGTCATTGATTGGCCATCAAACAGTCCTGATCTGAACCCCATCGAAAACTTATGGAGTATTGTTAAACACAATGTAGAAAAACGATTACCACGAAATATTGATGATTTGAAGCGGTATATGATTGAAGAATGGGAGAAAATTCCAGAGAGTTTTTTAATTAATCTTGTTCAATCAATGAAAAAACGATGTGAGCTTGTAATTGAAAAGAATGGGGAAAGAATTTCTTATTAATTTATTTAATTTTTATATCAATAAAAAGCTCTGGTTTTAAGCTTTTAAAAAAATTATTTTATGTCAAAATCCATGCATTATTGACGATTTAATGAGAAAATTTTCAAATTCAATTATTTTTGATACACACTGTATATATATGAATTAAATTTATTTGTGTGTTACCAGTTAACCACAAGCAATAAAAAAAAAATCACCCCACTAAAAAATCTTTTAAATATAATATTAGAAACTTTATACATCTTCCAAAAAAAGAAGAATGTTTGTTCATTGGAATATCTAATCCAAAAGCAGAAAAGGTACACAGAGGGAAATTTTCATAAATCAACGATCATATTTGGTATTGTGAATCTGCCAATAATCAGCCTTAATACGGTTTTTGGATTTTCTACGTAGATCGCCGTTAAATGAAGTTCTGTTTTTGTGAAGAGATAATCGATTTTTTTTTTTCAGTTCCCCTCATTTCCTTTTAATTTAAATGTATTTATGATTTCCTTATTTTGTTTCTCATATAGGATAAATTGAATTTGAAATGTTCCCATTCAAAATAAGTTAATCAACATTTAGATAGAAGTTTTCTTTTAATCTTTTTTGTCACAAATATTTGAACGATTAAATGGATGTCCCGATTTGAGAAATTTGACATTATATTCTTTCTTTGGAGTTGATTATTATTATTATTATCTCCTTTATAAATTCTAAAAATTGACATCCAGTCAATATTAATTTTTTTTAGGAAAATATTTTTTAAGAACAACCAATTTTATACTTCAAGTTATTTAATACAAAATTCTTAGGATTATGACAGATTATTAATTATTTAGATAGGAGAAATAAGTCTAAACGCGTTAAAATAAACCGTTTAAGGTTTTTTTTCCGGTTCCAACTTTTATGAATATTACCAATTTAATTGACAAAATCCGCAATTTTTATCTTTTCACTTGTAAATTCGATTTCTTGTATAAATATAATGAAGTACGAAATATATTTTTTCTTATTCTACATATATTATATATAAAGTTGTAACCAGAATTATATTCATTTAAAGAAGCGAGCAGGACAGACTTGTTCCGTTTTAGAGAACTGAACCAATTCTTGGTCCCGACTCAATTTCCGGTTGCTCGAACCGCTCATTTGAGGAACTTCCTTGGTGATGGTGGTGATACGCCTTTGGTGTCAGTGCCGATGCCGTGGTGGTAAATTTGAATTAAATTAAAGTTTCGATGATCGTCAGTAAGATGTACTGTATGTATATCAGATATTTATCGTTATACAAATGTGTCAATAATTAATGATTACATTAAATTTCACACTAATAAGCTCCATAAACAGATGATGATGAAATTTAATTTTTAAAATATGAAATAAACAACGCAAGAAGCAAAAGCAGAAGGTACGTTAATCGTTAAGGTGTATCATCCACAAAGAAAAATTTTTCATAAAATAACGATCATTTTTGGCGCAGCGAAATCTGATGATTTTTGAGTTTACTACAACAGTAAATGAAGTCCTGATTTGTACAAAAAAGATAATCGATCATGGATTTTTTTTCAGTTCCCACACATAAATAAATTAAAATAGTTTTACTTATTTCCTTTTTTTGTTTCTCATTTGAGATAAATTGGATTTAAACTACTAGTAGTTCATCCTAAACATTCAGATAAGATTTCTGTGTCCATGTAATCTCTCATTCTGTTCTAAACCTCCATTGCCACAATCATGTGATCGATTAAATAGAATAAATGGACGACTTGATATGAGAAATTCAAATAACTCGTTCTCCACATTATTCAATTACTTATATTGCACTTTCACTATTAAAAATAATGCCCAGAAAAATAAAGATTACAGTTTAAATTTAGAACATAAGTAAATAAAAAAATACATAAAATTGGAAATAGAGTTTAAACCATTTTAACTTCAGATTAAAAAAAACGGGTATATTGATGATGATAACACCTTACTCGCTTATAAACTGGTTTATAGGTAACACACACTATACACAATTTTATTTTATCACACACTAAACCCAAATTGCATTAGACATTTTGATTATCTAGGTTGATTTATGAAATTTCCTTTGTTGATTCTTGTGCATAATTATAATAAATGCCATCTACCTCCCATTTTCGTTGTAATTTAGTTTGTGTGAGAACTTTCTAAAATTCAAAAACTAGTGAAAAATTCACTTAAATGAATGAATTTTTTAAAAAAAATTGCTTTGCAATTAGCAGTAATTTAAATAACATTTAAACAAGTAGAATTGTTTACTTATTAACTATAAATAACATAATTTTATAAAATATATAAACAAGTCAAAAACACATTAATAACAAATTTCAAATTTCGAAAAACTTAAAATTGTTTAATATGATTTATCTTGAATTTAAATGTAAAAATTTACTGATATTTATAATGTTGATATTAATTACAACATTATCAACCTATTGTACTCTTCAAGAGAGACAAAAAAGTCCAGGTCCTGTAGTAGATGATCCAGGACCTTTAGCACCACCACCACCACTTGGTCCTTGTAAAGATTGTATTGACAAATGTTGCGCGAATTTTATAACTTGCATAAATGGGCCAAATCAAAGTCCGTGTCCAGATGGATTAAAACAATGTAATATTGATTGCACTATGAAAGGTTGCAAAAATATGATCTATCATTTTGATTGCTTTGATCCAGAACCTTCAACACCACCAAAAAAAAGTCCAAGTCCTGTAGTAGATGATCCAGGACCTTTAGCACCACCACCACCACTTGGTCCTTGTAAAGATTGTATTGACAAATGTTGCGAGGATTTAATAACTTGCATAAATGGGCCAAATCAAAGTCCGTGTCCAGATGGATTAAAACAATGTAATATTGATTGCAATATGAAAGGTTGCAAAAATATGACCTATCATTTTGATTGCTTTGATCCAGAACCTTCAACATCACCACAAAAAGGTCCAAGTCCTGTAGTAGATGATCCAGGACCTTTAGCACCACCACCACCACCTGGTCCTTGTAAAGATTGTATTGACAAATGTTGCGAGGATTTAATAACTTGCATAAATGGGCCAAATCAAAGTCCGTGTCCAGATGGATTAAAACAATGTAATTTTGATTGCAATATGAAAGGTTGCAAAAATATGACCTATCATTTTGATTGCTTTGATTCAGAACCTTCAACACCACCACATAAAGGTCCAAGTCCGCAAGATCCAGGTCCACAAAAAGACCCAGGTTCACAAGGACAACCACCAAAAGGAAACAATGTAATGTGAAAGATTCAAAAGAGATAACAATGACAGCAATAACCCTCAACAAATAACGATAATCCTCCAGCAAACGACACCACCAAATATGAAGCATAACACATTTATTACAATGAATGATTAATCTTTTTTTATATTTTCTTTAAATATTAAAGGTTAATGTATATAGTTAGTGCACGGATAGTTTCAACACTAACCTTTATTAATATTATAAAAATAAATTCTTTAGGTAAGCCTACAAAATTTTCTTTAAAGGAGTATGGGATCCTTGCAAGAAGGAAATGGGCAAAAAATAATTAAAAAAAAAAGAGTTTAGTAAAAGTTTTCCATGCGTTCATATTAATCTCGTATTATGCAATTTATTGATCACGTACAGTACCTTATTATCTTTCTTAGTTAGAACCTCTATATCATAGTAAAAAATTTTTTCATTATTTTTGATAAAAGAACAAAATATTTAACTCTTATGGTTTCTGTAATCTGTGTAATTTTCTTTTATTAAGTTGTGTTTTCTATTAAATTTTTATTTAAATTTATCTAAAAAAAAAAAAATAAAATAAAAAAATAAAAATAAAAAGAATAAAAATATATATATATATATATATATAAAGAATAAAAATATATACACTGTATATATATATATATATATATATAAAAAGAAATAAAAGAATAATGAAACTTCCAATATATGATGGAAATATTCATCCTGATGAGTGGATAATGCAAATTCAATTCTTAAATGATATTCTTAAAATTTGCGAAAATGATCGTTCCCTTCATTAGATGAACTTAATAATTTATTGAATTTTTAAAAAAAGAAGATTACGGGTAAGAAATTTATTCAATCAATATTAACTATATTTTAAAACTATTAATTTAATAATTCATTTATTAAAGAATCTAATTTTAAGAATGAATTAATTAGAAATTTTGATTGGATTATTCAAGAATGATTAAAAATAATTCATGTATAGCTTTAAACTACATCGAATCCCCAATTCCTCATTCGTATTCAGTAAAGAAAACTTGTCTGCCAACCAATACTTTTTACCTTCAGTTGTAATAATTTACAAACTGTATACTACGGATGCGATCGCGTTCAAGGAATGCCAATCTGCTTATTTACTATGTTTTAATCGTGATAATAATTGTTAAATCACTGACATGTAAAACTTGTTACAATTATAATTAAAAAATTTGGTTAGCTTAAATTTTTAAAATTTTAATATAAATGACATCCTTAAAGTATTAAAATATTTAGTGCATTGTTCTTTTAATAAAAAAAAATCATTTATTTTATAATTGAGAATGATTGGCTGTAGATTACACGCATTATCAATTAGATTTTACGAGTGACAACGTCAAAAACCGGGATAATAAAAGTTTTGATGATCGTTAGTAATTTTTTTAATTGAAAAATTGCGTATAATTTAAAATTCAGGCAATAACACTGAAAGGCTCATTTCCAACAATAATAATTTTCTTTTTTTTTTAATTAATAAAGAAATTTGATAAAACTATATTATATAATAAAAAAATTCGCATAATCATATAAAATTATCATATAATATGATCAGTAACGGAAATATTCATCACATATCAAGTAGATAGAATTGTCGTGTAAGGGAAACAACGTTTAAGGAGGAGTAACAGGAGGAACATCAGTACTATTTTCAGGTGGTGTGGGACTGGGAGAAGGTGGAGGTGGTGGAGCTGGTGGAGATTCTAATGTTTTTTAATCGGAGAATCGACGTTAGTATAAATGTTATGCATTATTTTCCATAATCAATCAAATGTTATATGATTTTTTTTTTGCAGGAAATGGGATTAAATAAGCGATAAATTTGTTAATACAATACCTCCTTGCGGAATACAATAAGTTGGTGAAGTTAAAACAAAAACCATCATTAAAAATACGAGCACAAAATTGTATTTAGATCCAAGAAAAATCATGTTGGATAATTTGCTTTAAAATTGAATAATTTTTTTGTTTTTTAAAACTTTAAATAATTCTTTTGATTTAAAACTTTATGTCGGTTGTCAGTGTGCGGATTTGTTCTGCTTATATACATTTTTTTTTTCAAAAAATGTACTGCCACGATTTAGATAAAGAAATTCATTCATTTAAGAATTAAATTTCTAATTTTGTGATAACTAATGCGATGATTTCATTAAAAAATAAATAAATGATAAATAAATGATGAAGTAAACTACACCAAAAACCGGAGGCACAATCACCGGTCATCGCAATAATCAACAAAGAAAATCAATGGATACTATATTTGGTATAGTATATTGCCAAGACCCAAGTGATAATAATACGGGTTTGGGTTAGCAAATGGCTGATAAAAAACAAATGGTTCTATATATTTAGTTACTATACTTTAAATGGAAAGAAACGAAAGTCATTCGAAGAATAATGAGACTTTGAACTTATAAAAAAAGATTATCGTGAATAATCTTATGAAAATTAGTAAAAGAATATATGTATATATTTTTACTTGTATTTTTAAAGCTAAAACGATGATTTTTATCGGTCGAATTATTTTCATAGAAAAAATTGATTCCTTAGGAAATTGTATACCAAAATGAGTTAATAAAACGAAATCATAATTCCGTATTACGCATATTTTATTGAACATGTTTATAATTTATTTGTCTCGACCATTTTGGTATAATAATGATCTCCGATCTCCGATTTTGACGCCTCATAATAGGTATAAATAGTGGTATGAGATAATTCTAAAATAATCTCATTTTGGTCTTCTATTTTTCTTTCAATATCAATCTAATTGAAATTTTCATAAACGTTTAATGATATTTTTTAGCATCTTTACTAGATCGCAAAATCCTTTAGCCAATCCGCAATCGATTTGTTTATTTATTTGTTAAAAAAAAATTAATCCTGCCTTTTTTCAGCTCATTGTTATGTAATTGGATAAACTAAGTCCTATTTCGTTATGGTTAGCGTTAGTATATTTTAAATTGCTAAATAAGGCGAACTGGCAAATTAGGTCGAAAATGTGGGCAAGAATAACAGTTTAAATATTAATTACATAATTTAAATACACATAATTAAAATGTAGTGAATCTAAAGATACTCTTTTAAAACGATGATAATTAGCCGTAATAAGAAAACAAACATATCAGATATGAGTCATTTTATTGACGGTACTATAATTATTAAAATAATTTTCCAAATTATGACCGTTCTCGTCCAATAGTTTACGTGTTAAATTTATTACGATAGAGAAAACAAAAGAATTTCTCTCACTTTTCCATAACGAGTTCACAAATAAAGACTTTTACTAACAATTTTACAATCGGAGATAAAATTTAATATGACTTTAATTAGTAACGTAAAAATGTTTAGGAATGAAAATGTTATTTAAAGAAAAAGAATTAGTGTAATTTAAGAAAGAAACGTATTAATTTACAACCTAAGATAGGGACCTGCGTTAGTAGAGAGATTTTTAATCTCATTGGTTCTTACTATAATTTTGTACTTTACGATCTTCTATGTAAAAGTATCTCCCGGCCTAATGAACATTTTATAAATAGTATAATTAATCATAAACAGTAGGTAGTAAATAAGTTTCTATAAATTCAATATATAACGTTTTTACTTTTTTTTATCTAGATTGAATTACTTGTGATTGTCTACCTTAGTTTTCAATTTTTTTTTTTTTTAAAGAAATTTCATATTACATTATACAATAAATTTAATTTACAAATAAAACACATTTTCTTTTTTTATGCCGATATCATAAAAATAAATGTTGCAATGATTACAGCTAAACTTAATGTAATATACCATAAACCATAGGTATTAAAATTGTATAAAATTGTAGTAGAATCTGAAGCGACTGTATTATTTGCGGGTTCAGTAGGTTCAGTAATTGCAATACTCTTCACTATGTATAGAGTGGATGGAAGGATGGATGTAGACGATCCTAGAGAGTTAGTTGTTGTGTACCCAGCAAAATATGATGTAAGCGTTGTCATGATTGTTGTCAATTTTACGTTATTAGGGACTTGTGTTGGTGTTTCTACTCCTTCCTTTGTAATAGTAGTAATTATTGGTGCACTACAAATTTTGTATTTCATTTTTTAATATTTTCAAAGAAAATAAAAAAAAAAAATGATAAAAGAAATAAAACTTACATTCCTGGTGGAAAACATTTAGGATCATTAGAGGAGGGGCAAGTAATAATAGGTGTTTTTACTGGTGATGGCGGTTTAATAGAACTAGATGGCACAGTTTTGGGCGAGTTACAATCGTAAAAATAAGAATCTACATCTTTGCAATCTCCCGCGTTGCAATCAATATTACATTTTTTTAATGTATCTTCGCATAGAGTAAGATTAGAATTGGTGCCTTGTATACAATTTGAATAAGGTGCACAACAGTTGACAATACAGTCCAAGCAAGGACCAGGAGGAGGTGGTGGATTATTTGGATTTATCACAGGTTCTTCAGGTGTACTAGGTGTTGGTCCTGGAGGTGGTGGTGGATTATTTGGATTTTTCACAGGTACTTTAGGTGTACTAGGTGCTGGTCCTGGAGGAGGTGGTGGATTTTTTGGATTTTTCACAGGTTCTTTAGGTGTACTAGGTGCTGGTCCCGGAGGAGGTGGTGGATTTTTTGGTAAAGGTGTTGGTACTGGGTCATTGCAATTTAGATAATAAGTTATATCTTTGCATCCTCCCGCGTTGCAATTGATATTACAATTTTTTGACGCATCATTGCATGAAGTAGGATTAGAATTTGGTTCATTCAAACAAGTTCTGTAACTTGCACAACAGTTGTCAACACAGTCTTTACAAGGACCAGGTGGTGGTGGTGGATTTTTTGGATCTATCACCGGTTCTGGTGCCTGCCTCTTTTGAAGAGAGCAATAAGTTGGTGACGTTGTAATTAATGTTAATATTATTAATATAAATATATATTTGTATCCAAGTCCATTATGAGTCATATTAAATAATTTAAATTTTTCGAAAATTTTTTAATGTGATAATAACGTTTTAGACTTATTTATATACAATTTGTAATTCAGCCATTTTCTATGTATGTAATCCCGCAATTCTATGAAAAAAAAAATTTTTTTTTAAAAAAATGGGCTATGTAATGTAATCAAACTCGTTTTTTATGTGTTACATTGTTGATACTATTTGGAAAATCATGAAAAGCAAACATAAATTAAAGTTTTGAATCCGTTCAACTCCGTCCTTTTTAAGGAATACGCCTATACTATGCCGCCCATTCCCCAAAAAAGGAAATTTAAACAATGATTTCATGTCGATCTCATTGTTTAAATTTCCTTTTTGAGGAATGGGTGGTAAGTATAAATACGCCCTAAACATCCGGATGATCGGCTACTAACTTTTTTATGTTCCAAAAGCCCAAATGATTTTTATTATGTAGAATGATTTCTTAATTTTTTTCCTCACATTCTTTTTTTTAAAAAAAATAATGTTACAACGTATTGTTACGCAAAGTAATATGTAAAAAGAAGGTAATGTAAAATTAATTATTATTATTATCCTCGAATATCAATTGGAATTCTTTAATAGAACCTTAAATTTCCAGAAAAATTTTACATAATCCATTTATATTTCAAAAATGGATAATATTTTACTATAAATATTACTCCCGGAAAAATTGGATTGTTAGACTAATATGGAAAGGTCAAAGAAAAAGTATCATTTTATGAAAAATTCTTTAAAAATTCATTAATTTAATTTATTTAATATTTATGAATTAAACAAAAAATTTCTTAGATATATTTAAATTATTTTGTACCCGACTAATATGTGTCAAATAAGAAAATTAGATTATCATATTTAGTAGTATGTTTTGATTAATAATCTTTTTTTTTTTTTTGCGTCGTGCATCTGATTTTAATTTATCTAAGATTTTATAAAAGTATAGAATAAAAACAGTGCATATGAATAATTCATTTTAAATATATCTATAAGTGATTACCGGCATATGATCGATCCATTTCCGTAGAATTTCTAATCTATAAAATTTTGGAAGGCGTCTTCATCACATTAATGGCTTTTATTTCATCTTAAGATGGATCTACACTGTCCGATATTTGTGATCGATCCATCAATTAAACATTTGTAATATGTGGCTCGCACGCACTATTATAATTTCGGCCAACATTAATTATTCCGATAGGATCCATTTAGATTAGATGCAAACTTCAAATTTCAATAGAATTTTAATAATATAGACATTTCAAGTTGTTGAATCAAAACATATATAGATGAGAGTATTATTTGTCTAACGAGAGATATCGCATATTTGATTGGTTGAATGTCACGTGATAAGAATAATTATCTGACTGTATTAACTATAGTATTACTATTTTAACCCGTAGCTAACGGATCTCCCAACAACAAAGAGACTTCTAGCTAAACCTTTGTTTACCTTATAATGAATTAGTTCTTAAATTAGCATACAACCGTAGATTTGTGGAAATTCCATATATGCTAGCAGTGGCATCTTCCTTATGTTTCGCAGCGAATTTTCACACTGATCAAATTCTGAGCGATAGCTCACTTAAAATAGTATATTTATAATTATGATAATTGTGGATAACTCAAATATGGTATATACGGAAATCAAGTTTATTGAAGTCAATTAATTTAACGAAAAATAGATTTATTGCAAGCTTTTTGACTAAAAATTCACCGAATGTGAATTTCTTTTTTTTTTTGAATGAAACAAATAATGATATGTGGTAAATTATATAATCTATAAATAATATTTATCTTACAATAAAATTACAATTTTTAATAAAAAAGTTCGTGAATTTGTTGTTGCATTTGATTATTTGACTTCTTAATTTTATCATTGTTATTACTATTATTACTTAAAGGTAAAATAAATTCGTCTAAATCTCCAAAATTTTGTTTGGATTTTTGATTATTATGGTAACTATTATTAGAGGATGTTTTTAAAGTCTCTAAAAATGAAAGTCCAGAATTTGACATCCAATTATCCTGATTCGTTGATGTATTATTTAACATCCAATCATCATTTAAATTTTGATTTTCCGTATCATTTGCTGATACCATTTCGCCAAATTCTGATGAGATCGATGTGGAACTACCATTCATTGAAGATGTGTATAATTGTTTAGAATTTGAATCAGATGCACTATTTGGTTGTTGATTTTCCTGTTTTTCCCTTTTATCATCATTAGCTATCAATTGTGATATTGATTGTAGAAAATCATTTGGAGTTTTCTGCGGTTGTACTGGTTGCACATTTGAAGATAAATCTGAATCAAATTCTGAAAAATCAAACCCCGAATTTTGTTGAGATTTACGAGAATTTGATGATGAAGGTTTCGTATTATTAGTAAAAGATTCCAAAAATGAAAGGTCAGTAGAAAATATCCAATTATCTTCTTGTTTTTGATTTCCAAGATTACTCAAATTATTATCGTTATTAGCTAAAACTGATTTTGAAGATAACGATGAATTGTTCTTTGTGTCATCTAACATTTTTTCAGAGTTTAATAAATCATCGTCATCGTTTAATTTTGTATTCATTCTTGATGAAGTCGTATTATTCTTAATGGACGATGAATGATCATTTAAATTTGAAAAGAAGCTTTGTTGATTCAAATCATTTGACGGTCGGGAATCTAAACCCATATCTCCAAAATTTGAAATGTCTTCGTTTTTCACAGGCGTAATATGCAAACCATTAGAATTATTTGTTTCATTTGTTTTTTCTGAAATTATCGTATCGTTTATTAGATCGTCTAATAAATTTGCGGAGACGGGAGGTTTGACGCTTGATGATGATGAATTTTCCTTAGTTGAGATCAAAGTATCATTGGATCCAAATACATGAGACTTCAAGGAACCAAGTTTCGCACTTAAATTGGTTGAATTTCGACCAATCTTTGCTATAACGCTATCTATTCGAGAATTATTAACAGGTGGCGTCGGAGATTTTGTTTTGAGATCAAGAAAATCTTCAAAAAATGATTCAGACTTTTGCTGTGTTTTTTTCTTGTCAAATTTACTTGATACTTTAGAAGTGAAAGATTCCAAAAATGAAATGTCTGACATCGATATCCAAGAATCTCTATTAGAATCTCTACTTTGTTCGTTATCATCATTCTGTATTGGATTATTATTAGTATCAACAAAAAGTGTCTCCGTTGAACTCTCCTCATATTGTTTTGTCATGTCACTATGAGTAAAATGATTTGGAGATGGGAAATCATCGTTAAATAAATCGCTACCGGGAAGTCGATCCGCTGGTTTAATCGTAGAAATAGAATTAACGGATTCCAAAAATGCCTTTCTAATCCGCGAACCACGCCATGAAAATTTAACTACACCGCCTTGATCACTCCAAAGTTGTATAAATGAACTCCAATTTAATTTAGTATCCATCATTCTAATGAAATGAAAGAAAAAATTAATTAGGTAATCAAATATTCAACAAACCTTTTTTTTTAAGAGACTTACTCATGTGAATTATATACAAGATCTTCAATTGACACAGGTCTTTCATTATTGACGCTTTCATTTGATATTTGTAAATCATATATTTTATCCAAAACGGAAATCCACTCAGCAACAGTATTTGTTGTGGACTGTTTATGAAATAAATGAAAAAAAAGTCAGTAATTTTTTTTTTTTCAGAAAGTTTTATCTCGAAACTGAATATTTTTTACCATGAAATCTTCTAAATCCGGGCTTAATCCTTCTTGTGACACTAGATTATTACCGAAAGGAATTTTTTCGTTTTTTTCGTTATTTTTAGAACCATCAAAATCGTCATCATTATCAGAAGAAGATTTTTCATTTCCCTGACAACTATCAATATCATTTGTATTTTCGCTCTTAAATTCACTAAAATCATCAAAACTACTCTCATTTTCTTCACTACATTCAAAAGCACCAAAATCATCATCTTCATTTATAACAATCTTTTCTGAATTTTCATTTTCACATTGCTCATATAAATCCTTATTTTCATTAAAAATTTCATTATTATTTAATTCAAGTTTTATATCAGAATTCGTAAATATATCAAATTCTTTTGACAATTCTTTTGATGATGAAATATTATCTTTTCCTAAATCAACATAATCAAAATTTTCGGAATTAGTTAATTCATTCGAATCTTCACTATCATCATCTCGTTCTTGATGAGAAGGGAATGATTCATCATTCTTTGATATCGTTGATACATTATCTACTTGTGATTTTAAAATAGTTGGTGAATCAGGAACTATAAAAGGTACACTAAAAATTGATTGATTATTTGGCATTCCAGCAACAACTTGTACATCAGTCCAAACATTTTCTTCAAAATCATCTTTCTTATTTTCAATTATTTCATCCTTTTTCGTAATATCTGATTGAATATCTAATTGACTATTATGATCCTCCCAAACATTACTCATCGTAGTATTATCAAACTCAGAAGAAGTTGATTGCATATTCCAAGAAAATGATGAAGACCATATTTTCGTATCTTCATGTTCTATTGTCGTAAATGTTGGTGATATTGGTGATGATACAACATCATCACCAATAAACTCCGGCGTAACTGGTGTTTTAGGACTTTCTACTTCTACTTCATCCTCATTTTTTGTTTTATTTGTTGGTTTACGAACCATTTTTTTAAGAATTGGAAATTTCAACATTTTTCCGGAATAATAACTAACCTCCTTTTTATTTTATTATTTTATAGAAGAGGTAAAAAAAAAAAAAAAGAAAGAAAGAAAACTTTTTTGAAAAAGTGGCTGTGTAAAAATCTTTCTAATAAGATAAAAAAGAAGAAATAAAAAAGATGGCGGGTAAAAAAAACGGTCCAAAAAGTATTAATGCTACGTCTGTTGAACAAATGCCAAGACAGGTTAAAATGAGCAGGTATGACAAACATGCGTATCAATTTAAGGCTTTGCAGCCAGTTGATATTCAATATTTGAACATAGCCGCACATACTACGGATCGTATCACAAATCAACTAATATAAATATCAAAAATTGGATACCGGAAAGAACTAATTCGTAATTTGCGTGCGGATCGTGTTGAGAAAAAAAAAATTCCTGTACAGCTCAAAAGAACTGCAGTAAAAATGGTTAAAAGTATCAACCGATAGCAAATATAGTATGTTTTAATATTAACACGTGACTTAATTTTTATTTAAAACTTGATTGAGAGGTTGAAACAAGTTACTCCGAGTTTTATTTAATGTTGACCGATTTTCAAAATTCTTTTAGAATTTGTATTTTTAGGTAAGCCAAAAATTTTTTAACTTTTCGTAGTAATCAAAAAATTTTGGATCTTTTTAAATCTTATATCAATGAAACGTGTATTTATGTGTATTATTAAACTTTTTTGAGTTATAAAATTATCTGTTATATACCAAAAATTAATTAATTTGTTTCGTAAAAGGAGGGAATTTTTTCAATAAATTGTTGTTGCAATTTTATATTTGTTATGTACATATTTAATAATGCAATCGATCTAGTTTTCGTCAGATTCTGTGGACATCGAGATTTGAGCTTTTCTAGAATCGGGAATATAGTAAAACGTACGCTTGATCTTAGCATATTCGCTGATTCAAATAATTAATTCTTTATTATTATAATAAATTCTGCAAAAAAAAAATTATCTTGAAATTAATTTTATAAAGAGATGATTTCAGAGCAATAAATCATGATTATTTATACAACGTCTCGTTGTAATATGTATTTATGATAAAATGAAAGATAAATAAACTTGAAGATCATTTTTCGTTTATCACATAATAAAAAGATATCAATTGTAACCAAACATAGACGAGTGCTATCATACGATACTGTGAGAACGTGTCGTTTGGGCTAATATATTAAGTAATCAAGGATTAAGTACGTTTAAGTATATGTTAGTATGTTACGCAAATGAAATCATATTACTGATTACTGAAAAAAGATTTATTACGTCGTAATAATCAGCCAACGTTTTTTTTTTTTTCCTTGAACGCTATTTTGCTCCAAAAAAAAAAAAAAAAAAAAAAAAATTACAAATTGAAAAGAAATAAAAGAAAAGAAAAAGATTATGGCGTCAAGATTACCAAATGAAACTTTACAACATATATTTAGTTACGTAGAAGATATCAAATCATTATATTCGATTATTCAAGTAAATCATGTTTGGAGTCAAAATTCCATCAAATTTTTATATAAAAAACCATTTCGGAATGATATCAAGTTGAATAATCAAATAGAGATCATTTTTAGATTTTTGCCTTTTATTGAAAAGGACAAGAATTTAGGTAAACACTTGAGAAAATTTTTATTAGACGAAAATGATGATGAAGAAAATCTAATAAATGATGATTCACAAGAAAAGGTGGTGGAAGATTTTGCTTTACCAAAACATGCTATGTTTGATTATCCTAGTTTTGTTACACATCTGGATTTTCAAAATCTTTTTAGTGTTGTTACAGAATTTTTCATTATATATAAAGAAGTATTTGATGTTTGGAAAATAGAAAAAAAAAGACAAGCGGAACAATCCGAAAGCCAAGAATCTTCACCTATATTGGAACCTTCTAAACTAGATAAGATTTTAAGTTATATTTTAACAATTTTAAGAATTATTGCAACTAGAAGGGCTAATATTATATGGCTGAAAATTGATTTGAGATATAAGGATGTTAGAAGATTTCTCAATAATGATGATGATAATTGGGGTGGTGATGATTCTGAAGAAAATTTTGACTCTGATGAAGAACACGTTGATATATTAAAGGTCACAAGATTTTATAAAACAATCTTTAGGATTGAGGATTGTCTTAAATATCATTTGAAGATGGATGTAACGAAGAATTGTTTTACAAGATTGGAATATTTAAATTATGGTCGTATATTTTCAAAGTTAAATGTTTTGAGAATTTTATCAAATACTTGCAAATCTTTAAAAACGATTCAAATTGAAGAACATGATTTACCTAATATTCAGAAACCATTAACGTCTTTAATCAAAAATCAACATCAACTCGAACATATTAGAATTATTGGAGATGATAATTCAAGGGACGATTATTATGATGAAGGCGTATTTGAAATCATGTCATCATTAGAAACGGTAGCTGGTACGCTTAAAAAAATTGAATTTTTAAAGATATGTGTGAGGAACGAGGAAGCATTCAAATTTTTAATGAGATGTGAAAATTTAGAATCTTTATATTTAGAAGATTCATATATTACATTAAAGAATATTGAATGGATTTCTTCAGCAGAATTATCAAAATTGGGATGTTTAAAGTTAATTAACAATCAAAGTAATGAAGAATTGTCTGTCATGAAAATTAATCCATTCGAAAAAATTTTTCAAAATAAAAAAATATCTTCTAGTTTAAATGAAATTCTTTTACAAAATCCGTTCATGAATAATTTTAATCTTTTGAGATCTGTTGGGGAAAATTGTAGAAATCTTGCCTTCTTCTCTACATATATTATCACGGAACAGGATATAAAAAATCTTTTCATTATCCTAGAAAATTGTTCAAAACTAGAATTGCTTAATTTTTGTTATATTTCAGAAACATATACTATCAAAGATGATTTTATCATTAATTTGGCAAAGAGATTACCCGGGCGTCTTCTTTGTTTAGGACTTTATGGTTTAATTAGATATGTTTCTGAATTTCGATATTTTTTAGAAAATTGTGCGGTTAATTTGAAATTATTAGTTGTTAGGAATTCTAATGGTTTTGACAAGTTTGCAGAATATGAGGAATTTGTCAGAGGATGGTCAGAAGAAAAGGGCATTACGATAAAAGAATTTAGGAATATTAGTGATAAGGATCTATTCTTGATTAAATGGGAATGAAATGCGAAATTATCGTATTTATTTGATGATTCTTTTTTTTTTCTCGTGATTAATGAAGAACGAAATAAATTTTTATCGATATAAGGGTTTTATAAAAAAAATTTTTTGAAAATTCTAGTAATCATTTTCAGGGAGTATTTGTTTTATTTATCATTGGAATATAATAAAATATCAATTAAAAATTCCACTCTATATTTACGAAATTTAAACAACTTGATAGATTTATTTAAATCTAAGAAACATAATTTTTAAGTTCACTTTTGCGTTTTATTTATTTAACACTAAAGAAGTATTATATATCGATATGTTTTTCTGTATTGTTGTATTTTGCGATAATTTTTAAGTTTGATATATTAATTTAATATTTAGTTCGTCATTTGATACCTGATAGATGTTTGGCTGCTGTGGTGACGATGGTCGGAATAATAAAAATTTTGCACCGTTGAGGCTAAAACACGAATTCTTTCACTTGTGATATTGGCATTTCATTTCAAACTTATAAAGTATATCTTTAACAAACCTAACTTTCATTTCTAGTTAATCTAACGAAGCAGAAATATGTAAAAAAAATATTACTTTTGTGTGAATAAGTACCAAAAAGAAAAATATCTGTGTTATTGGAAATTTGACTGATATGTTATATTTGTTAATTACTAAATCTTTTAGGGATGAGAGATCATTTTTATAAATTCATTTCGCTCCACTTTTATTTTTTCTTAGACGTTTCAATATAGAGTATAAAAAACTGGGGCAAATTTATTTGATTCTTTATGATAAAAATATTATTTAAAAATTTATTTATGTATTCATAACAAAGTGATATTAAATACTGATAATAAAAATAAATACATTTAAAATAATAATACGATCTTTGCGTATTCTTTTACGCAATAACCATGAAAACTATAGTTGTAATGGCTATAAATAAACTCATTGTGATACCCCATAAGCCATGACTATTAAGACCATGTAAAATTGTTGTAGAGTCCGATTCCATCACAGTCTCGACAGAAGCTTTAGTAACAATAGCAACTTCATTCACCACAAATAAGCTGGATGGAGGTACGATAATAGGTTGTCCTAGAGAGTTTGTCGTTGTATAACCAGCGACATACAAAGTAGATGTTGATTGTGTTGTTGTTAATACTTCATTGCCACTAGGTGGTATTGGTGTCTCCACACCTGGTTGCGTAAATGTTGTAACTACTGGAGTACTAAATTTTGTAAAATAATTAATCATTATTACTCTCAAAGAAAAACGAATTAAATTATTAAAACACATGTACTTACGATCCTGGTGGGAAACATGCAGGATCATTAGAAGTAGTGCAAGTATGAATTTCTTGAGGTGGAAATGGTGGAACTGGACCTAATGAATTAATTGGAGATTGAATTGGAACAGGAATAGGTGTAGTAGGTGGAACGGGTGGAATAGGTGTAGTGGGTGGAACGGGTGGATCGGGAATAGATGTAGTAGGTAGAACGGGTGGAACGGATGTTGGGTTAGGTGGTTGATCAGTATCTATAGGAGGAGGAATGGTTTTAGGAGGATCAGGGGTTTTAGGATCGGAGGTTTTAGGTTCAGATTTAGGAGTAGAAGTAGGAGGATCTACTGGTTTAGTGCATTCATGACTTTTATAATTGATTTTTACGCCATCACAATGTTCCAATTTGCATTTATCATTACAATTTTCTAATTGATGATTATTTTCATAATTATTACAACATTTATCGAGACATTTTTCACATTCTTGTTTACTATTTCCATAAATTGGCAATATAAAATTGAAAGTAATTGATATAAAGATTAAAAATAAAAGAGTTTGATTATATTTCATATTGAATATTTATTAAAAAAGTTTATAAAACTTTTAATGAATTCTTTTGAACGTCTGAAAACATCTTATTTTTATATTAATTTGAAGAAAATTTGAATTACATAAAATATGATATTGTTATTTATTTAATATTATGTAAAGTACCGATTTATCTAAATTTATCATTTTTGCATGTTTCTTGTACGAAGCAAATTTAAAATTAATTAATTAATTGATGTTTTAAAAAAAAACCAAAATATATAACTTAAAAGATACTTTTTTTTTTTTGTTTTTACTAATTTTAAATTTAATTATCATGGGAAAAATTCGTCATCATAAATTTAAAGTCATAACAGATGACGAAAGTAAAGAACTTTTTAAAATAAAAAAGTTTTTTTACTTTTTCGGTCCTCATAAACCGATATTTATTGTTGATCTTAAAAAAACAACAAAATTATAAGCCTAATTACTTTAAAAGGAAATTTTTCATAACTAAGCGTCATGATCATCATTTTGCAAATGAATATGAATTTTTGGTGTGATTGGTAACGCGTCAACGGATCATCCCCGATCTCGATCTTGATTTTAAGTGGTCTAAGTTGGTCATTTGTTCATTTGTTTAACATACCTTAAAATAAGAATGCTATTTATAGTTTCTTGCGGGTACCTCATCGCAAACAAAAAAAAGTAGAAAAAACAAATGATGTTTCCATATGAGGGAAATTGACAAAAGGTAATTAACGCCTCAATAAAAAATTGACTGGATCCGGAGAAACAATCCGACTATCTATCTTATACACAATTTCTAAAGAATGTTTATTAAATGTTTAAATTGACATCATTATCTAAAAATTACACGCAAAAATGCGCAGATTAGGTATTATACTTTTTTTTTTTTGATTATTGTAAATAACTTTGCATGATTAAAAGCGCGAGGAAACCACGCGATTATTCGTGGTTAAAAATATAGAAAGAACGTTCTTATTTTGTAGCATGATATAAGCATTGTTTTATGCATTAAATTAGTAGTAATATTGTTATAATTCATCTTGCCACATTCTAGAAATTTTTGTTACAACAAACTTTTCCGTGTAACAAATTTTTGATTTCCCAATTAGAATTTGATAAACCAAAAATGATCATTCATTTAAAAAACAACAATATTATTTATAAAGGAAAAAGCAATAATTTACCAAATAAAATATTTGTACGACTATAGATAAAATGCAAAGGTAATACGAAAATTTCGGATTTTTTACTTACTGATTTCTGTAAAGACAAAGTCACGTGACATTATTGTTATATTATATTCCTTAAAATAATAAAAATCGCATAATGTAAGCCAGCAAAAAGTGAAAGTGTTTTAGGTTCTGACAATGAATTGATTTATGATGATATAATTTTAATAATTCGAAAAGTTATCAAATACTTCTCGCATTTAAATGATTTGTTAATTAATAGATTAAGAACTTTTGATAAAATAATTATATGTTAGGTCAACGAACGTGAAATATAATTTAATTACTACTGGATTTCTTTTTATATTCATGTTTAATAAGTTAACTCGAATTATAATATTTATCGTAGTCGTTTTCTTTATAAAACCGGTTTTTTTATCTTAATTTCCACAAAATATGATTTTTTTTGGAGTTTACAAAGTTGTAATACGTTCAATGTTTAAAAGGAGTTTAATGAAACATTCTTGCAAATGATACGGCAATGGATCTCCCGATAATCTAGAATGTAAAATTCTGTTGCACCTAAACGATTAGATAAGAAGTGAAAGAGGGGAGTTTATTGAATTATGACTTATGAGAAAAATATTAGAGTGAATGTTCATTAAAGATAAGACAAATGAATTCGGCGAACAGCGGGCGGAAGTATGTAACGTTCAATTGCGGGTTACTATAAATGGAACCTTAAACAGTCCGTTCTTTTTTTAAAAAAATGCAAATTGGGATATTTTAAATTTTACTTTACTACTATTTTTTTAGAAATTAAAATGAACGGAGAAATAAATCCTAGAATAATCACTAATTAAATCTTATCAATTTCTAATCCCACTTTTAAAAGAAAATAGCTACTTAAATTGCTGGTATAACATCATTTATCGGATCTTTTGCCTTTTTATTTTCTTAGAACAATTTATTGGATTTATCTTTCAAACTTTTCTTCTTTCTTGCGGTAATTGTTATATATTGTTGATATCGTTTATAATGGTTGTAATTTTGCAATAAACGGAAAATAAAGTCCGCATTGAAGAAATACAATCAGAAAATATTATATAGTATATTGTCCTATTTTATGTTTTATTACATTCGAACTGAAGTTTTACTGAAGTTTTAAAATCTTAATATTCTTCGTCGATCCGAATCCGAAATATTTGTCATACAGTCATACAATAATATAAATAAACATTTGTTTCAGGAAATAACTAGTATTGTTAAAAAAACATAAATACATTACTAAAAAACTAGCATAAAACAATAACATTTGTGCAATAGTATTACGAATTACAATTTTCGGTTAATATTTTAAATAACTATTTTACTAAATTTATTGGAAATAAAATGACGAAATGTCTATTAAAAATAAAATTCCTTTTTTAGTAACTAGGACGTATTTAAAATTATTAAGCAAAGAAATTGATATTTACTTGTTTTACCTTGTATTAATTATTATTATGAGGAAAATATGTTTATTACTCATAAAAATTTTGATGAAATTAGCAATGTAATTAATTCTGATTGGTAAACCCGCAAAACTTTATAAACATTTGGCGCAGTAAGCCTTGCCTTCTCAAATAGTATATATATTAAAAAAATAAAACTTCATTTATGTAGTGATGGTTGCTCTCTGCAGCGGGTCATAAGAAGGTAAATCGATACTAGCCTACGTAGGCCTGTAGGTAGCAGCTTTAATTACGTACCTTTTGTATTCCAATTTAGTGTGTATTCATAGAGAATATCTTCTGCAAACTTTCCAGAAGGTAGTTTCTTGGACATATTTTATGATATCTTTCTGAATATTCTGTCTTCATCTTATTTTACTTCAGTAATTAACCAGCTTGCCTGCTTGTCTCGTTCAGTTGTTTCCGCATCATCATCATCACCATCTGCACGTCCAGCATCACCATCCACGTATTCATCAATTGTAAGATTATTAGGACCTCGTTTGTGTCAGTCCCATCACTGTCTGTTTCTTTATCATTTTCATTTCTTGTGATTAGATAACAAAGGAACTTGAAGATAACATTTGATGTTTGGGCAGTTGGTGGAAGAGGGGCTTAAAATAATTAGTTTAGCTATTTGTCCAACTAAAACTACCTATCCGTACCATTTCATTAATAAGCTTCCAGCAATGGCACCAATTCCTAAAGAGCTTCCTGACAAAGAGTTTCCTGATAATGTCGAATTGTGGATGATGATTGAGAAACCACCACCTATTATACTTGATTTGCGTTTCTGCTCCCAATTTTTGGATGTTTTTGGTCAGTTTTAGAACTCAAAAATTTATGCGAAAAAAAAAATGATTACTAGTATGATGAGTATTTATTAAGAAGCTTAATTGCAGCTGCGCAATTTTCTGTCATACGGATTGGTTGTGACTTTGTGAATTGATTCGATATTGCGAAATTATATCCTCTTACTTTAAATCTTTTTTTTTATAGCGAAATAAATTTCATAAATTTCATAAAGACTAATATTTGGAAAATAGGAAAATAAATTTAGTAATTAATAAATTTAGTAAATTTCCAGATTCTTGAGCAGGATAAAATTTAACTTTATAAAACCTCCTCACGGTCACGTAGCTCATCAAAAAAGTTTACGCTCACCTTTTAATAAAGGAACTCATACGAAAACCCCTCCAAATTTCTCCGATATGTGACAAATAGACTACGTGACATATAAGTTTTGGACCACTCGAAAAAAACTAAGTCACTGAGATAAATATAGTCAGCGCGTTTTCCGCAATCACGTGAAAGGTGACAGTTAAACATCACAACCGGAGAAAGTCACGTGATCTATATAAACCCTCTTAATAAAGGACTACTGCGTCTACCTCTCACCATTTTCTTTAGCTTTCTTATTGCCATTAACAGGTTACTATTTATTATTAATACGTTAATAAAACAAAATTTTCAAAAAATTTTCGGGTTTCCATTTTACCAATATCAAAGTAATCAAATCCATTGTTCCCAATTCTGATTGTCACCCGTAATTTTTTTCTGGGGTAGTTATAAAAAATATGTGAAAAAATCAACCGATGCTTTCTATAATCAGTTATTTACACATGGTTTATAGTGTTTTGAGATACAAATTTCAATCTATTTTCAGCAAATAAAAATCAATGTTCAATACATCTGTATTATGATTTATAATGTTTTAAGATATAAATTTCAAATTTTAATCGGTCTTTGTTTTTGCACCATTTACATAAATCATTTATTAAGTAAATTTAAAATTTTTATTACATGAATATATAAATTATTAGATTTATAAAATAATAAGCAACAAGAAGTTAAACATTTTTTAAGCATTCGTTCTTTTACGTAATAACCATAAAAACTAAAGTTGTAGTGACTATAACTATACTCATTGTAACACCCCATATACCGTGACTATTAAAGTCGTGTAGTATTGTAGAATCCGAAACCTTCACAGTAGTAATAGGAGCTTCAGTAACAGCAATATTTTGTATCACTAATAAAATAGATGGTTCCGCGATAATGGTTTCTCCTAAAGAATTTGTTGTTGTATAACTAGGAACGTATATTGATGATGTTATTTGTGTTGTTATCAAATTTACATTATCACCAGGGGGAGTTGGTGTTTCCACACCCGGTTGCGTATACGTTACAACTGTTGGTGTACTAAATATTGCAAAATATTTATTAATACTCTTGAAGGAAAAAAAAAATTGTATAATTTATTATAAAAAATATACTTACGATCCTGGTGGGGAGCATACAGGATCATCAGAAGTATTACAAGTTGTAATTTCTTGAGGTGGAAATGGTGGAACTGGTCCTAACGGATTTTCAGGCTTAGGTATAGGTGATGATAGTGGGTTTGTTGGACTTACTGGAGCTGGTGGAACTACTGAACTTGGAACTACTGGTTCTTTAATCGGTGGTTCTTTTATCGGATCCTTTATTGGAGGAGTACCTGGAGTAACTGGAGTGTCTGGAGTACCCGGAGTACCCGGAGTACCTGCAGTACCTGGAGTACCCGGAGTGCCTGGAGTACCCGGAGTATCTGGAGTACCCGGAGTACCTGGAGTACCTGGAGTACCTGGAGTACCTGGAGTACCTGGAGTTTCTGGAGTGTCTGCTGGAGTATCTGGAGTGTCTGGAGTGTCTGGAGTGTCTGGAGTGTCTGGAGTATCTGGAGTATCTGGAGTGTCTGGAGTGTCTGGAGTGTCTGGAGTGTCTGGAGTATCTGGAGTATCTGGAGTATCTGGAGTATCTGGAGTGTCTGGAGTATCTGGAGTATCTGGAGTATCTGGAGTATCTGGAGTGTCTGGAGTATCTGGAGTGTCTGGAGTATCTGGAGTATCTGGAGTGTCTGGAGTATCTGGAGTGTCTGGAGTATCTGGAGTGTCTGGAGTATCTGGAGTATCTGGAGTGTCTGGAGTGGTTGGAGTGCTTTTACCGGGTTTGTCTCCCTCACATTTTTCTTTATAGATTTCATGGTTAAAGTCTATATTCTTACACTTTTCTGATTTGCTGCAAGTAGTACTACAATCACCAAATTTATGAGGATTTCCATTACAACATTTCGTAAGACATTCAGTACAAATTGGTGGTGTTGTAACTATTACTATTTCTAATTTCTCACATTCATAATAATATCCTAAATTCTTGCAATCTTTTAAATTACAAGTATCAGTACAATCATGAAAATCTTTATGACCTTCAGAATCTTTACAACATGTATTAAGACATTTGTAACAAACTTCCATTGATGGGATTGGGCATTTATAATCTTCAATATCAACGTCTATACCATCACAATGGTCTGTTCCACATATCTTTTTACATGATTTCAAATCATCAAAATTACTATTACAACATTTATAAAGACATTTGTTGCATTGTGGTTTACTATTACCATAAACTAGCGAAAAAACATTTAAGTTTATAAATATTAATAATAAAATGTGTTTATATAACATGGTTTGATAATTTTTTTTTTTCGATGATATTTTTTAAAATTAAGGCGTTTATAGGACTTATTTATATAATAATGAAAGTAATATACATTTATTCTGATACAGTATATTAAAAATATCGTGTAACAGCATCGAGATATTCGTTGGAAAAGAAATTTAAAAACAGACTAACGAACAAATGTAAAATCTAATTATAACTTTGAAGGGTGCGCTTGTTTTTTTTGTTTACTTGTTTACAAGAATACAAAAAAAAAAAAAAAAAAAAAAAAAAAAAAAAAAAAAATAATGACACAAGAAAGTTTGTAAATATATGTAATATGTAACATATATATATATAAAAAATCGAACTATAATTATTCTTTCAATTCATATCAATATTTTATTATTTGATAAAAATACTTATTCGGTTACTATTATTAAAAATAACCGGTTTTTTTTTTAATTTTTTTTTTCGATGCTCTTAATACGTTAAAAGATCGTATCAAAAAAAAAATATATAAATATATAAAAAGAATTTTTTTTTTTAGAAATGGCAAGGTTGAAACAATACGTACGCCCAATTCTTCAAAAGGATTTAATGAAAATATTTTTGCAAATGAATGTTAGATTTTGGCAGAATACAACGGGATGTAAACTCCTGTTACACTTATAAAAAGAAAAATTATTTTCGTGAGACATAACGAGGCAATTGAAGTAAATGATTACTAAACAAAAAAGGAAAACTTTAAAGAAGTCGGAAAGAGAGGAAATAAGTACGTAACATTCAATCGCGAACGACTACAAATGGTAAGTTTAAATAAAGTCAGACCGTCTGATCATATCACGCTTTTGCTATCGGATTTTTGTTTTATTATTTTCTTAGTAGAAATGACAATTTAATTTAATTTATTAGAGGTATCTTTCAACCCTTTTACTCTTTAGTACGGAAATTAGCATGCGAATTTTCATATTGTTTTGCAGTGTTGTGGTAAGCGGAAAAAGAAGATATGACCAGATTCACAATTAAAGAAAACAACCAGAAATACTACATAGTGTAATGCATTCAATATTGTTTTGCAAATCTTAAATTTCGTTTTAGAAATGATGATCCTTTAGTTCTGAAATACAAAATATTTGTTACACAATTTTAAATAGAAATCCTTCCACATAAAAAAAAAAAGATTTGAGAATGAACCCCAAATAAGGTTAAAAGCCTGATAAGGGTTTTTACTAAAAATGAGATTTATTAAATGATTTCATTTGATTATTATTTGAAAAAAAAAAAAAATTGTTCATTTTATAATTTACACAAGATTCCACGCAAGCATCTGCGCAACCGTATTACAAATTACGATTTCGGTTACTTTTTTAAATAATCGAATTTTCTCTTAAAAATATATAATAATATCATTGATCCAAAGATGTTCTTTACACGTAAAAATTTTTGAGAGTTGAATGTATATAATGATGATTATATTATTGTTATAATCTAACGAGATTTATTGAACGTCTTTTTGCTTAAAAATGGCTAATTTTAGATTTTATTCATTATTTGATCGATCTTTAAAAATTATTTTTGTTTTTAATACGTCTCTTATACTATATCATTTGAATCATACGTATATACAGCATGGTACATATAAGACGTCCTTTTTTTGGAATTTGAATGAAGGGTTTAAAGGTAATTTCGTAAATGAATGATCATTTTCGGAATTCTGGCAAATGATTATAAGTATTTGGTATTATTAAAAGATCATCATCGATTTTAAAGATAATGTACAGTATCGAAAAATTTCGGTGTATTGAAGGTAGGGTGAATATTGTACGTAAAGATGATTCAATGAGATTTTATAACGGAAAATAGAAAGAAGCAATAATTGCTCAAAAATGGAAAGAAAAGAAAGCTCTGGAGAAGAAATCCGAAAATAATTTTTTAGCCAAAGAAAATCTTACTGGTTTTTTAGCATATAATAAGAATAATTAGATTAAGGTTTGTTATGTTTTACAATTTTTTGCAGAATTATATTTGAATAATCATAATTTTTTCTGAAACAATACCTGTAGATGTATATATATTAATATATTGTATTTTTAATATTTAAATTGTTTATATTGTTTTTTTTTTTTTGTTTTGAATAATAATTTTTACACAAGATTATATTTCGCAATGAAAATCTAAATTTGGTTTGCCATTAAAAAAAATTGATAGACTTACCAAAATTATCGATCATTTGAAAAAATTCAAATAATTCATTCGCACATTCGCATATTCCATTATTTTTACATGGAATTTTTTTTAAAAAAAATAGGTGACATTGTCCTATAATTAAATAGTGCGAGTAAATTCTAACAATTAATAACAGAATTTTTTTTTTTTTTTTAGGTAAACTCATTCGCTCAGTAAAAAGAAATTTATCCGTAATTTAAGAATTATCGAATTGTCAGAGAACGAAAATTTTTTTGAACCTTTTTCTATTTTCCCTTATTCTGCCATTTTGAAATTACTATTGGCCAACCTTTAAATCTTCATAGTCTTCACATTAAGATTCTTTTCTTTTTAAATATTAAAGAAATACAGCTTTTGAACAGTTATTCTTTTATTTTTCTTCATTTTAGTGATTGGATGAAATTTATGATCACATTATTATAACTTTCTCAAAGAAAGATGAACGGGATTAGTGTTTAGGATTAGTTAGAAGTTTAACTGTTGCATTTGTTTTTGAATGTCGGTGAGCGGTCAGATAAAAAGTATAAAAAAGAAGAAAAGTTTCCAATTTATTAAATAATTATTTTTTAACAAGTGATGATTTATAATCTCAAATTAAAAAAAAATCTTTTATTATATATATATACAGTATACTGTATATCATTATAAATTTTATGTTAGCACCATAATTCTTGCTCACATCAGACGGATCCCTTAAATAGTCGAATACTGGCTTTACCCGGTTTGCTGTAGTAATGTTTTATATAAGTAAGTTATAAGATTTATCAAAATTTTACACTCATTTTTACGAATTTATGTACTACTTTATGATGGCGTGCGGAAAAGTAGCTATAGAATAAAAGAAGATTCTTAACAATAAAATCACATACTTTAAGTATAGTCGACGCTTATATAATTTTTTTTCTAAACTTACTTTATTTGTGCAGTATTTACGAATTTATTTTTGGGTTACAATGAAAAATATATATTTTTTTTTTATAAATTTATATAAATTCATAAAAAAACATTTTTTTTTTAAAAATAATTTGACTTTAACACACAACTTATTTCGCGTCATAAAAGTTTTAAATATAAATGCGCCTTTGCATTTATATTATTTTAAATATTAATTCCCACTCATCGATTAACTTAAGACACTTCAAAAACGACAGGGACCATCATCCGGTTCTTGTAAACTGTCAAGTTAGTACTGTAATTGTTGTATGGGTCATGAAAAATATGTAAACGGCTGACAAAATGCATTAATTACAATTCCGAAAATTACCGATGATGAATCAAAATCCGTTTGATCGAGTTTACGCTTCCCTAATTTCTATAAATAATTAAAAGCGTTAAGCAATGTCGTTAATTTTCACCAAATAATCCACAGGGCCATAACCGCGAAATCCATTTAAATTATTTTCTATAAATAATTGTGCCGAACTATTGACTACTGTTTTCATGAATATTGAAATGTATTTGCGCGATGAACATTGACTGCATTTTTGAATGCGTCCAAAGTTTGTTGGATAGTACCAACAAAAATTTCTGTTCGTAGTCGGTAGCGTGTGATTCGGGAGTTCATCCAAATTGAACGTTTGTAGTTTATTGAGTGATGCGAATTTCTGGTGTAAAACTTCCGCGAATGGTCAAATACTTCTTTGATTTCCCAATCGCTATAAGGTTATTTAATTTTTCAAGTTTCTTGATGTAATTTGAATAGGTTTTTTTTTTATTAGTATGTATATAGTCGTTTTATTATAAAATAAATAAAGTATATTTTTAACATTCAATTGCTGAAATTACAAAGTATCATAATTCTAGGTCAAAATAATAATACTAAAGCTGACGATATATTTGCGTACAATATCGAGCAGGTTAACATCGCGAAGTGACGTTAACCAACACCGTACAATATCTGATATCCATAAAATATAAAAAGTTTAAATATTTAAGATTATTAAAATTTTATAAATTGTAATTTTGCTTTTTAACAGTAATACTTTATATTTGTTAATTCAAATAAATTTCATACATCAAAAAGAATTAATAAAACGCACGAAAATCCCTAATATATAAACATAACAAGTATTAGAAAGTGCAGAAGGTGTAAGAGTAACAATTAGTGAAAAAGGATATTTTCCGCAATACTACTGTAGTAGCAAGCATACACAGTAAATTCCAGCTAAACATAGTAAAAAGGAAGTACTAGATAATCTATCAAGTTACTATATGTAATAGCCGAAAATTTGAGCTTGTTAAAATTCAGGTTACGAATTTTTAGGAATAATTTTGAATTTTAGGATAAATATTTAACCGTTATATAATATTATTAAACCAAGCATATTGTTGTATTTATTTATATATTTATATTATTATTTTGTTAAGCCTAAGGTGGCAACGTGATTTATCACGGGCTTAGGTCTTACACTGGATTTTTCACATATACCCACTTTTTTGCGCAAATAAAATTTGAACTCGTACACAGCTGTTTAGCCAATAACATTCATTTCGCAAAAATTCGTATAAAACCCGAAAATGTCTATCACGTTACTTTGTCTAGTCAAAGGAAATACTCTTGCAAATGCTTTCCCTGTCCACATAGATGGAAATAGTCTTGTTGGTGACCTCAAGGAAGCTATAAAAGCGAAAAACAGAATGACTTTGCTAGTGTGGACGCAGACAAATGGAATGTGAAGATCCCTGACGATCAGGACGATCTCTTGAGGAATCTCACACTCAATGGCGTGACGAACTCCTTGTGACAAGAGAAATAGTAGACTACTGATCCGAGAAACCACCTAAGAGACATATTTATGTTTTAATCGACCCAATCTCATCAACTACCATTTCAAGCCGTGAGCAGGAATTACTTGACGAACTCACCGCATTACGAGCATTGCACAACAAGCCTGTCCATGGTATGTATAGCGGAGAGACCCATAAGAAGTTTTGAGCTTTGTCCACAAAGTAACTCTATTGTTGCATTACAGAATTTGACATCGTCGTTAGTCTGAAACGAAAGTCATATAAATGGGCGGTGAACATCGAACACGCGACTCTCGAAGACCTCAAAACTTCAATACGTGAAATGTACCAACCACCTGCACTTGAAAATGACAGAGCATTCTGAGATATTCCAAGATATGTTACAGTCGTTCGTGATAAAAATAACCTTAAGTTTACTGTGTATGTATATATATATATATCTAATAGATACTCCCTCAAAACCCTTCAATGAATGGACCTTCCCAAAAGTGTGCGAACTCTATGGACTTGGCGATGACCCGAATTCTATTATTGACGTGTTCTCTGTTTTTTCATGTGGTTGTGCTGACCTAAGCAGCGAAAAGTCCAAAGCTGTGGTTAAGCACCTAATGGATGAACTAAAGGTGTCACTCCTCTCGATAGGGCGTATGAAGCGATGAAGATCATTTATTCTTACTGTTACCTAGCAGCCGAGGTTTCGTTTTACAAAGATAACTTTAAGCTCATTCCGGAAAAACTTGTCGAGGGCGAAATAGACAAGGAAATCTTAATTACGCAGTAGAATGTCGTTCGACTGGCAGGATCCTTAGTGTAATCAAAGTTAAGAAAGAAGATTTTATGAAGGGAGGATGTGGATAGGGTGTTTGGAATTATTACCGATGAGTCATCGAGTAATCTTGCGGGAAAGGTAGATAGTGTGGATAAGTCTTAATATAGAAAATTCGTTATGTATTATGGGCAAAGTCCCGAACCTTTGTATTTATTTTTTTTTATTTCTGTATTAATAAAGCAAGTCTTTACATTCGCAATATAACATTAAATAATTTCATCGTGAAAAAAAAATATTACTATCTAAGCTTGAGGCAGAGAATGCTCAGAATGTCGAGTTGGATAGTGAGTATATCTTTACTGAGTCCGGTCCGATGATCTTTCTGAGTCCAGTCATGTCAATTTTTAGCACAGTCATATGAATTTTGATGCAGACCGAATTTAAACTTTG
>QZLH01000029.1:70115-89504 GCA_003833135.1 Oehlia diaphana
TAACAAAAATTGATTGCATCTTAATTTATTGAAACAAAAGGTTCTTAGCAATTTATATACAGTGTACTATATCATCTACTAAAACCAAGAAAAAATAATTTATATAATAACTCATTATAAAGCGAACAGCAAAAAAAAAAAAAATTGTGATCAAGCTTTATAATTAATCAATCGGACCCAAGTAATTTTAAGCGAATCACTGGACCGCGTGGTCCGATGATCCGGACCCAAATTCACATGACTGTGCTAAAAATTGACGTGACTGGACTCAGAAAGATCATCGGACCAGACACCGTAAGGCATAACCTCTTCGATCCGTGTACGGATTCATCCGGATTGTCAGATTTCGATAACTTAAAACATTTCCGAAACCAATGATCAAATTTAACAATTACAGTTTTATAGTCCTTGATGTTGCACATATAGCCGGTAGATCCGAATTTTCGAAATAATTTTTTTTTTCTAGATTTCCATTAAATAATAATTTTCATTCTGATTATTTTGTGTAACCCGGATGATGGATTTCATCTTGCCGAAAATTTTAGACGTTGTGGTTTTACAGCTATTTGCGGACCACCCAATTCATTTTTGCTCCGAAGTTTCATACGCAGTCATACGCAGTCATACGCACAAGAGCATATTGATCGGCATAATTCTGGCCAAATTATAAATTTGACCAGAATTATAATTTGCATTTTAGGAAATTTATTGCTACAATCTTTGCGTATGACTGCGTATGACTGCGTATGAATCTTCGGAGAAAAAATGACGTTATTTTTGCAATGAAGTAGAAAATTTAAGACATTGATTTTGATGAATCAGAATCTAAGAAAATTCGTAAATTTGCATCCTAAATAGCTAAGGAAATTCTTAATAAGGAACCTATGATCGAACGTCGCACTCTTGATACCTTCTTCCAAAGATATCGAATTGCATTGGAGGTACAAGATGCTTTTCATGGTATAAGGATATCAAAAAAAATTTGGACATAGAATTAGGCATAGCGCCTATACACAAATAGTCAAATATGATATATATAAGACGCAGGCCAAAAGCTTTGATTATTAATCGGAGTGTACCATCACTACGCCATATACAAATATGATGTAATAAAGGCGTAAAAATTACCGCTTTTCTCTAAAGGCTTGATTATTAATCAACGTCTAAAGCATGTTAATCCTTATTCCGTCGTACATATTATATAAATGGCCACTGCGGGGAGGAAAGTAGAACCATACAAATTCAAACCGGTAATCATCATCACAATTTGGGATGCGTGGAGTCTTCTCTGGGCTTACGTACATCGGCCTTCGAGACGAGTTGCGAAAAAGATGACGTCAGAGGAACAAATAAATTATACTGTATGATAAGAAGCCTGGAATTGTTGGCGAAAAGCTTAATGATAATACAGCCGGTTCAAAATCTGCGCCCATCAGCAGTCAACGTGACATTTTCTCCGAACCAAATATTATCAAACCGGAAAGGAACAGTGATACGATGCATGTTTGGTGCATCGATCCGTTGTATACCACCAGTGAACGATCAGGCAGCGAAGTCAAGGGTAGAGAACATGGCGGCGTTGAAGTGTGCGTAGAATGCTTCGGATGCCAAAACCAGCGAAAAAAGGAGGAATTGCAGACACAATTTGGGGAATTGTGCGGAATCGGTGCCTTTCGAGGCGATGCGTGGGAATTTCCAACCCTTAAGAAAGCGTGTCGAACCTGTCGTTTTGTACACGCATACCCTCGCCTTGCCCAGGAAGAAGGATCAGTCAGAATTGATAGCCAAAGCGCCATGTTGCAAGTGCACGCATATAATATAAAAGATGCTTCACAACGGAGCTGCAACGATACTCCCATATTAACATTAGTTGAAAAATTTAAGGACAAATCTCGCATTGCGGACTTTATTGGTTTTAAGGTTCTTGATACTGATCCAAAGGAGTTAATATATTATATATCTTGTGTTTCCGAATACGGCTTTAATCATATAATCATTGTTGGAGAGACAGATTATGGAATGTTTTTTTTTAGATTGTTATGGCCGGGTTTTTCAGTTAGATGATGAGAGTCAATTTCTATGGCCACTTGGGGATTCTCCTGAGGAAGCGCAAAAATATTCAACTGATGGGGATGAGTTAGCATGGTTCGTAGAGAGTTGTACGCGAGTATGTTAGGAAACCTCAATGTATGTACTATATGCAAAAAAATTATTATGGCAGCATTGTTATTGATAATATTATTTTGACTAATTTTTACACTTTCTTTCAGATGTATATCCTGAGGCGACAATGGAAATAGAAGAATTAGTAAAAAAATATCAATGAATTAGTCTATATTATTTTAATTTTAACGTAATATTTTACTTCCAAAAATTTATAACAATCTACTGAAATAATAATACATTTTAATGCTAGTTTATATAATTTTAATTTTTTAGCGTAATATTTATTTATACATTTTAATGCTAGTTTATATAATTTTAATTTTTTAGCGTAATATTTTACTTCCAAAAAATTTATAACAATCTACTGAAATAATAATACATTTTAATGCTTTTTCCTATATCATCTCTTCAATGAAAATCTTCTATATATGCATCATTCGATATCAAGTCTGTAAACAACATCGATGACCAATTAGCAAGAAAATCCCTTCTCCCAGATATTAATGATGTAAATTTGCGTTAGAAAACGTCCAGAGCTAAAATATCTACACACTATTTATGGGGATAGGATCCAATTCGTTTACAACTTGCAGTATATCATTTTAAGGATCCCTGAAAGGACCAATATCACGCGAGGAGTTTGTGAACTGATTCACAGTCACTCCACGTGACTTTAACCGAACATTGTATATGCTGATCTTTACATCCTGTAAAAATCCAAGGAATAACTATTGGATTTTTTCAATTACTTCAACAGTTCAACCCTGTAATGAAATTCGAAGTATACAAACAGATAATCTCGTGAAAATGTAAACTTCTCTCGTTTCGTAATTTTCAACATGTGACGTAATATTAATACTCATGTTGATCATTTCCTGAAACGAATACCATCCTTATCTGCCTTCGGACTAGGTTTTGCCTATATATGGCTAAATATTTTTTCATGAATTCCACAAATTTCATGAATTCTGTTAATTATTCGATAACGCATTTTTTTTTAGAACATTGCCGAATATGATGAATTTCCTGATTCGATGAATTCTATAGATTCTAAGTTATTTTTTTCACGTATATATAGAAATAAATCCTCACCTGACATACAATTATTCTTGCTAAAAATGAGCGCATTTGGAGATTCATTTATCAATTTTACTTTTAACCCTAAATCTCTTGCTCTTTCTATATCATAGTGCGTGTAATACTTTTCGGGATTATATCTAAATATACGTGTACATTTTTCATCTTTTTTCTTTTCTGGCTGACCTTCTATTTCTACACGATATATTCCAAAGGTAAGATGGTCTAAATTTTCAAGATATTCAAAATCACCCTCATATATTGGCCATAGTGCATCTGATTTACTCATACATGTAGGATACATACTTTCGTAATCTAATTCCTGGGCAGGACCTTCATATTTTTCAGACCATATTATCCCACCTCATTATCCATTCACTTTCTTCATTACCTATTATTTTTTATGATTAGCGGCCTTTGATTTTTTACGAAAAAGTTCTGTTGTTTTCGGATAATTTCCTGTTATTTTCATATTATCAATTCTTCTGATTCTACTGTAATGCTGGCATATGCCTCTTCTAAAATCTCATTTCTTTTTACAGGAATAAACAAATATTGATGTGATAGTATTATTACTTCCGTTCCAACTTGTTTTTCCATCGTAAAAATCATATGTACTCTTGGCATTGATATTATTACTAATGTACATACTGTATTAATGTATGTGTATAATCATTATTATTAACAATATTACATAATAAATGCGTTTACTGACACGTCAATATACATATTTATAACATCAATACGCATTTTTATACATTGTTATACGTGTTTTTAAATGACGCCATAGAATTGTTTAATATTTTTAAGTGGCGTTTATTGACATAAGGTTCGTTACTCTTTTGATAAATTTATTAACACTTTATACACCTATTCAAATTACCATTTGTAATGCATATGTAATTTTATAAAAAAAATTATTTTTTTAAAAATTATAAAATAATTATAAAAAAAAAAAGTCTGACCCCTCCCAATCAGACACGTCCAACCCAATTGGACAAAAGAATAAAGATTATAAAAAAATAAAAAATATGAAAAAAAGTCTGACCCCAATCAGACACGTCCAACCCCAATTGGACAAAAAGAAAAAAAAATAATTATAAAAAAAATATGAAAAAAATATGAAAAAAAGTCTGACCCCAATCAGACATGTCCAACCACAATTGGATAAACGAAAATAAAAAATAAAAAAAAAAATATTTTTAAAGCCATGGCTCCTTTCTGACGTTAAATTTACAAGTTTTCGCTTGGTAAGATTTGCTGGACCAGCATTTAACACAGTGACCTTTAAACTCTGAAGGGATTTTATCGCAGTAAGCTACCCAGTGGAAACCGTTACAATAGATGCATGTTAAGTTTCCTACAGTATTTTTATGTTTAAATTTAAAAATAAATTATTATTAGATAATTTATAAACTTTAATTTTATATTATATTGATAAATACCAGATTGTGATGATGAGACGTGTGGTGAGAATAAGCGTGATGAGATATGCGACCAGATATTCGGGTGTGATAAGATATTTGATGTAGTTGTATCCGCTACTTTCTTTGCAGCTTCTTTGATTTTTATAAAACATATGATCTGAATCCGTTACAGAAATTATGTTAGAAGCGATATCTGTGAGCTTTCGTGTCTTTTTATTAGCCTTACACAAAGACCTGGTTTTCTAATATTAGTAGAATTAATATAAATTTTTATTTTTAGTAAATTGATATATACATTTGGTTATTTAAAAAGATGATATAGTTCATTTAAATGGTTTATCTTCATCTCTATTTTTTCAATATGAAATAAATCAATTATTCACTAATAGTATTTGACATACTTACTACCTTTAATATTATACTTATTTCAATCGGTAAATACATTAATGAGACTAGCATATCATTCCAACCAATAATTTCTACTTGTTTTTCCATAAATGCGCCATATTTGACGTATGTCTTTTTAAAAGGTCATAATTGTCTCATTCTTGAATTGTTAAATCTATTTTATATAATAAAATCTATTACCAAAACCTGATAACTTATTCACGGCTTCATGTCAAAAAAATAATATATTAAAAAAAATCATAAAAGAATTTTTTTTTTTATATTAATTATTTTACTTACTGTTGATTATTTTTATCGAGTTAATAGCCATACTTTAGCATATTGTTACAATTTTTTGTGCTTTAAAAACTTGTTCGTTTATTTTAAATTCGTTATTTTTAGTTTTTTTGATACGTTATTTGTAGTTTATTTTTTTGAGTCATTTTAAAAAAAACTAAAGAAAAAAATATTTGAAAAATAAAAATTTCGTTTTTTTATTCTTTTTTTTTTTTATTTAAATTATATTTTTCTAAAAGAAAAGTCATGGCAAAATTCCAATTTAGGGAATAGAGCATTATTTTTTAGAAATCTTGGCGTAATAATTGATAATCTAAATATTAAAAGACTCATTTCTACTAGTGTGACGCAGTGTGCTTTTGAAAATCTGAAAAAGTTTTTAACCGTTGTTAACTTGAAATACAAAAAAGGACTTTTTTTACCACTTAGTGAGCAGTTCCAAACGTATTCAGTCCAAAATTTATTAGATAAAACTTTTAAAATAATTTTTTAAGAAAAAATAGATACACCTTGACGAGTTTTATTTAAAAGAGAACCCTTGATAATAATAGATATTTTGTTATACATAAATTTATATTTGGTTTAGCTATTGTATAGCGTTTATTCCTACTTTTTACTTTCTTTTTGTTATTACGTATTTCCTCTTCTTTCTTCAAAAATTTTTCTGTGAGAAAAAATTTTTTTCCTTTACGTGATCTGACAATCTAGCTTGCTGAATTACATGCAACATCTGTAAAGATTGAACCAATCAATGGATAATCAGACAATGTGCAGATCTTACGAATTTAAGTTGTCCTATGTTGGAAGAATGATAGTCTAATGATACATATGATTACCCCAAATGTTATCAGAAATCAGAATTTATCACCTCGAATGCAGCTAATATGAATGGTAAATAAATTTCTTACTAGTTTATTTTTACGCAAGAATTCATTTCATTTCGAGCTAGAAGAAAATATTTGAAAGAATTAGAACTCTTTTGAGTCAACAATATAAAGCTATTGAAGCGCGAAAAAAGAAATCATATAAGGATATTTCAGAGAAAAGCAATAGAAAAACAAAAACGTTTTTTCATTTAAGTTATGGAATTAGTGGATTTTATGTGGGAATTTATGATCTATGTGGGTCAGCTAAATGTAATTTTCCAAGCACTTTTGTAATGAACGAATCGCAAGCGATTTCTGCATCACGTGAGAAAAATTAGTCACGTGTAAGATCTGACCATGCATATCAACGTACTTTTAATAGTTACGAAAAAAGAATTATATCCAAACTTTGGGTATGGTCTTTTTTTTATAAAGAATTAAAAAATCCTGCGATGTTAACGAAATCAACAAAAAGCACAAGGTGTACGGCGCGATCAGTTTTTGAAAGGAGGTATAGAATTTGAAAACGACAAGGCTCATTGCTGATTTTTGTAAAGTAAAATTTTAAAAATTTAAGGATTTTGAAGCTAATGGGTGATATAGGGCAGTAAGGCAGCATCGATCGTTAAAAAGAAACTTCAACTTCAAATGGAGAAAGATCGAAAATTTATCTACAAAAGTGGCGAAATTTAATTCTTGTTTAAATGAACAAGGAATTAAAGAGCATCTACCTCTCGATAATCAGCAAAGTAAAATTTTTTACTAACAACTCAAAGTGTTTTACATCATTCTACACATAACAGTATTTACATGTAGGTCTTCTTTATAAATAATTTTAATCCTTCTCCTTTGCCCTACGGGGTAAGTTTTTTTTTCAGTCATGAGGTTCGTTTAACCTGGTTTGTTGGGGATATAATAATTATTATTTATTCTAGATATTTAGTTTAGTATTATTGTGTTAGTTTTATTTTTAAACTGTAACTTCAAATCAAACTAAAAGGCATGTATGTAATTTTCAATAATTTTAATAAAGTTTTCCCGTTATAAACCAGTTAAAAAAAAAAAAAAATCTAAAGATTAAAAAAAAGAAAATCAATTGCGTAATATAACTAAACTAGCTTACAAATATAATTATACAAATCGGTTAAAGATTAACACGATAAGCTGACAAAAATTTCTTGAACGGGGAGTCTCCATCCCAGATCTTCTTTTATCGCTGATTTATATATCGCCTTCATCATTTTTGATTCGTTATTGAAGTATAACAATATACTGTATACAAGGTCTGATAATCTTCTCAAACATGGCTTTGTTGATTTTGGCGTACTTAATTATATGATCAACTTCCTGGTTGAATGGAATTTTTTCCTTTGATTTCAACGTTGCTTGCCAAGAAAATCGATTCCTAATTTTGTTAGCCGGCATTTTTCCACTAAACCATCTGGTAAGAACTTTGGAATTCCCTTTCATTAAATTGTATTGACACAGATAAAGAGTCAACAAGGGTTATTTGGCAAGAATGATAAATACAAGTTTAAGAGTTCAATGAAAAAAGTCCATTTTGCATCAACAAATACTCAAATCAGAAGATTTTCCAGTAGATAAAGAGTAACTATCTTTTGATGCGATAGACCAAAGCGTTCGCAATTTTAATTTTTTTCTAAAGAGAAATCCAATTGTTATAGTAATTTTCAGTGTACTCATTAAATATTTTGCGCATAACCTATGAAGTCATGTGCGTTCTTATATAAAATAAATTAATAAATAATCGATCTTGTAGTTAGTATAATTAATTAAATTAAATCGTAATTTTTTGAAAAGTGATTTACCGCCAGATTTTAATCCTAATTGTCTAAGTGAAGTATTCTTCTTCTACAAAGTTTCTCCTTCTCTAACGATCGTGACGCGTGGCTAAAATTGAATAGAACGTAAATATTAATTATAGATAAGTACAGTACATGTACGGACTGCGGAATTTTAATAACAATTTCACGTTGATTAATAATTATTAAAATTGTGACAAAATGTATATTATTTTGATAATTAACGTAAGAATAATATATTACTATCATGTGTGCGTAAAATCAAATGGAAGACAACATTGCGTAGTACGTAAGTCTGCTCGGACAATAATAAATTGTTCTGAAAATTTAAAAATAAACCAAATTTCTTTAATTTAATTCATATTATTCCAATATTAAATAATGTATTATCCATCTAATAAATAACATCAAAGTTTCTTGATCTTTTCTATATAAAAAAGAAGAACAATATTTGCCTGATCATAATGAAACAACAATATCATATTCATTGCTAAGCAAAAGTTGACCCATGTTTTGTTTTCCATAAAGGTAACATATTCACGGAATTTATAATGAATTTTCTAATAATATAGTAAAATTCACAGATATAACGTAACTATTCGGATAAAAATCGAGTTCATTAATATATCACAATGAAAAAAATTTTTTATTTACACACTAAAAATTACATATATATATATATATATATAATTTACTAATTTCCTATGATTCCACAGAATTTTTAGTTAAATTATGGCCAATAATTTATTACAAAAAAGCTATTCATTACCATTCTAATGTTAATGCACTGTATTTTTAGCATCATAATTGAAAATTGACACGGGACAGGTTATAAGATAGAATCTAAAAGATTTAATTCTTTACGGTCTTAATAGAAGTCAAAACAATGTTATCAGTTATAGTATTTGGATAAGTTCTTTTATCATATGCTTAAAGTAAAAAAAAGTTACTGTATAGTCTTGATTGGTCTAACTGAAAATTAGTTAACCAATCATACATTGACCCATAACAAAAACTTATTGTTTTTCTTAAGATGGCCTACAATTATAAAAATATGTATATATATTCTACATTTTATTTATTATCAGTTGTTTCAAATATCTGAAAATAATATTATGGTAACTCATCTCTATTAAAGAAAGCTGAATCCTTGATAAATCTCAGAAAGTTTTTGAAGAATGTTATAGAATGAGAATACTTTGATTTTTTATTTATTAATTATATCTATCAAGATGAATACAGTACAAATTTCCAAGAGACTGGCCAGAGAACTTGATGAATAACACACACCAGAAATTGTAATTATTTTTTATTTACTTTTTTTTTTTAACTGTTGTTTATAGTTTTATTAACTTTGGATGGTTTTAAGTTTAACATACTTCCAGATTTCAAAAATGTATTAAATGATGAAAGTTGGATTATAAAATTCTGTAAGGATCTTTTTTTTTTATTGTCTGATTAACAATATAAGTTATATTTTATCTTTGTATATTTGAAACATATTAATGCTTATATTAAATATTTCCAATAATAGCAAAAATTGAAATGAACATTGCAAAGACCATAAAAATTAGTTATGGAGGCATAAGAATATACAGTATTATTGAATGGTCTGGTCTTTCTCATATCAAAACGACAAATTCAACAATATTCTAAAACAGGTGGCAAATAGATTGGTATTACTACAGTTAATGTAAAATATGAAGCAATTCTTACACATTCTTGAGATATTTAAAATCCTATGGTTGATAATAGTAATAAGTATGATTCAATTTATGGTATGATGTCATATTTACTTGACCTTAGACCTGTCATAGTAGAAGGTGGTGTCATAATAGAAGACATTTAGGATCTCAGAGATAATTTTTATATTTAATTTTTAATTTTTATATTTTTTTATAATTTTTATATTTTATATTATTACATTTTTATATCAGAGAAAAAAAAATACTATTAAAATAAATATGGCAAACAAAAAAGATATGATCGAGTAGCAAAATATGAAAAGTTGAAAATATTAGATATTTTGCAGAATAATCGTTTCCATTCCCCAAAGATTAGTAAAACTGTTGACAAAAATCCTCGATTAATATTTATGATCTGACATCACAGGAAAACAATAAGTTACATTGATATTAATAATATTGTATTCCAATTGAGATTGGGAAAAATAAACTAATGAACAACAATCACATGATGACTGGAAGAAGCCATTCGAGTTTTGGGAGAATGGCAAGGAGAATATGCAGAGATTTAAGTTTTCGTTACTCTACTTGACAATGCGAGCAGAGGTTCTGAAATTTGGTTTAGAATTTTAATATTAGTACGTCAAGAATGTGACCAAAAGTTAATGCATTTTATTATTTTAAGCATAAAAAAGTTGAAAATTTAATGCAAATAGTAAATATGAATTCAGTTAATTGAATGGATTGAATATTCAAATCTTGAAAATGATGAATTTGTTGCTAATGGTGGGTTGAAAAGTGTACACAATTCTGTTTAATATATAGCTTGCTAGTGCAATTATTACTGTTAGAAGATATCATAAAAATTTTTCATTAGAATAAGCAATACTTTAAAATATTATTTTTAATAAATTATGATTAGTAATGATCTTTCATGATCAGACTTATGTTTTATACATGGACAAGAAACATTAAGAAACACCATAAACAAACAGAGTATGAAGAAGCCTACAACTTGTGACCATCTCAGAAAAACTTAGAGCATCCAATTTATATTTCACTAGGAAATATACCAAATTGGCAGTGAAATAAGCCTATGCTAAAGTAGTGCTAAAGTTCTTATTGGTTATTTACCAAAATTGAAAGCAAAAAATAGCATTATAAGAAAGAGTCAAACAACCAAAGTTCAAAAATTATAATCAACAAAATTATGTATTTTTAAACACTCTAAGATGGAGTGACTGTGAGGTGCCAAGCTCTAAAATTATGGAAAATCTAAAATTAAAAAAGTAAATTGACGAAATGCAGACAAAAAATGCTAGTCTCCAGTGCGAAATAACTAATTATTTGATGAGAATCGCTTCTTAGTAACCCAAATCAATGAGGCTTTCGCAAATGAAAATGATGAATTAAGCTGACAATTTTGTAGTTAGCCATTTTTTTATGATGATATGATACAAAGGTGGGATATGTCTGCAATTTTTCTAGTGACAGTAATGTCCACATGAAATGAGTATTAATGCTGCATGGATTTCCTTTCGTTAGAACTTTAACTATGTTGTGTGTGAAAATATTTTAGAAGATGTACAAGCTTACGCCTGATTTGCTTTTTGACAAATCCATAAAAAAAAAAAAATTTTTATTTGACATTTAAAAAAAAAGTAAAATTTCACACAATCATAAAGTATAAGCTGTATTGTTAGCTAAGAAGTTTTGTGCGAAATGGATTACTTTTGTTTAAAAATGTAATATTATATATAAAAAAATATCTCTAACTGCCACAAAAAATGTCAATCGAATCTTTATTAACAAAAGAAAGATCAAATGTTGCAAGATATTTAAAAAATCTACAAGATCCTGTAACTTATGATAAAGAAACATGAAAGACAAGAAATATTGATAATCTTGGTTTAATATTTCTATTTTGACCTAAGTTGACGTTAATCGAGTAATTAACCGGTTAACCAGTTAGGATATATCTCAAAATTCGATAAACCATCTAAATCATAATTCTGATCAAAGATTTGAAATTTCGGTCACGTGAACTCCAAACAATAAATGAATTAATGACTACAACTAAACATATGAGTGCTCTATTTCCTGTATTACCTCTCAGTTTCGTCTATATATCAAAACCAACTAAATGTATGAGCATAAACAAATAGAGCAAAAAAAAAAAATTAATATTTCTTCAATATTAATCAATTTGGTCAGGTTCAATATGTTAAGTTATAAAGGCAGGTAACCAAAATAATTTAATCATCAATCCGAAATAAATTCTGATCTAACCTTCAGAAGATAAATTGCATATCATTCGGAATTTTCTAATATATTACTAAATTCATTAAATTCATTAAAATTTTGGATTGGATCATCGAGTATACCCGGTCTATCGACTCGTTCTATCCAATCCAAAAAAAATTCTATATTTAGAATTTTGTAAATGTAATATTTATATTTTAATATGAAATGACAGTTTTAATAGATATTAGTGACTAATGCAAAATTATTTCTACAGTTTTAAATGACCAACATCCAGCATGCATATTTCGAAGGTTTTCATTGTCAAACATGCAGATCTACATTATGATTGTGTTTTGTGAGATATTGCTTACTCGTACACAACATGCATTGCAACGGTCAATCGGAAAAACTTCCTCTTAGTGTGGAAATAATGAAACAATACATGAGGATATAATCATTGATAAATTGTGAACGAAAGCAAAAAATTTTTTATCAAATTATTCCATTTATTCCTTAGTGTATTCTTAAATATATGTCGAACATCTTGAAATACGTTCCGATAGGTGCCCCTATTTACTCAACGATATTAATTAACTCGTTTAGTCTTTTACAATGTGGAAAACCAATTCTACTATACTTGTATATTATAATACTTTTATTTATTTTTAATTATTTAAAATATAAAAAATAGCCGTATTTCGTAGTTTTTTAAAGAATTACTGCATATATTTCGAGCAAATACGCAATTATTCATATTCAAAAAGACGTGTTTGTGAAATACTGCTTACTCATACACAACATACATTGCAACGGTCAAATCGGAAAAACTTCCTCATAGTGTGGAAATAATGAAACAATACATGAGGATATAATCATTGATAAATTGTGAACAAAAGCAAATTTTTTTTATCAATTATTCCATTTATTCCTTAGTGTATTCTTAAATAAATGTCGGACATCTTGAAATACGTTCCGATAGGTGCCCCTATTTACTCAACGATATTAATTAACTCGTTTAGTCTTTTACAATGCGGAAAACCAATTCTATTATACTGTATATTATTATGCTTTTATTTATTTTTAATTATTTAATATATAATTAATAGCCGTATTTCGTAGTTTTTTAAAGAATTGCTGCATATATTTCGAGCAAATACGCAATTATTTATATTCAAAAAGACGTGTTTATGAAATATTGCTTACTCATACACAACATGCATTGCAACGGTCAAATCGGAAAAACTTCCTCATAATGTGGAGAATAATGAAACAGATATAATCATTAATAAATGTGAATCACAAAGCAAAAATTTTTTATCAAATTATTCCATTTATTTCTTAGTGTATTCTTAAATAAATGTCGGACATCTTGAAAAACGTTCCGATAGGTACTCTTATTTACTCAACAATACTAATTAACTCGTTTAGTCTTTTACAATGCGGAAAACAATTCTATTATACTGTATATTATTATACTTTTGTTTATTTTAATTATTTAAATATAATTAATAGCTGTATTTCATAGTTTTTTAAAGAATTGCTGCATATATTTCGAGCAAATACGCAATTATTTCATATTCAAAAGACGTGTTTTATGAAATACTGCTTACTCGTACACAACATGCATTGCAACGGTCAAATCGGAAAAACTTCCTCATAATGTGAAGAATAATGAAACAGATATAATCATTAATAAATGTGAATCACAAAGCAAAAATTTTTTATCAAATTATTCCATTTATTTCTTAGTGTATTCTTAAATAAATGTTGGACATCTTGAAATACGTTCCGATAGGTGCTCTTATTTACTCAACAATACTAATTAACTCGTTTAGTCTTTTACAATGCGAAAAACCAATTCTATTATACTGTATATTATTATGCTTTTATTTATTTTTAATTATTTAATATATAATTAATAGCCGTATTTCGCAGTTTTTAAAGAATTGCTGTATATTTTTCGAGCAAATACGCAATTATCTCGTATTCAAAAGGACGGTTTCATTATCTGTATATTATTATTAGTCATCAGATTAACGCAAATAAAATGTCTATTGTTTAAAAATAGATTCCATTAACTAAACTCATACTAAAACAGCTAACAAAAGATTTTCTAAATATCGAATACGTTGTTTTGACGAATTCGAATCCACTTCGATGTACTTTAACATGAATCATATGAACAAATTAAATTTAATGCGGAAAAACAAATCCGTAATTTGTAAGTTTATATATTCGAGAAATGATGCTGCGCAGTATTCAAATATTAATATAAAAGCAGCCACAATTTGGCCAAGGTTCCAAGGAACCCATATAAGCTAATAAAATTAAGCTTTTAATTAAGATTTATGAACAAAGAAATATATATATATATATAAGATGGTTAGTTAAATTCAAATACCTCAATAATTATTTATTTTGCTGTTTTGTATTAATTAACTCTTCGCTTCATAATTTTTCAGTAAAATTTTCGATTCCGTGTCGCACAATTTTTCGATATCGTTGTACGTATTTTCGAAATTGTACGTATTTCGAAAGCTCCGTTTTATATGGTGATTTACCTCATTACACTCAAGCCGCAAATGAAAGATAATGATGATACTACATTATTTTTCTTCGTTGTTTTTTTATTTTCTTTACATTATCTTTTACTATTTTTATCTGGTATTTTATTTCTTTTCTTCGTTTAAGGGAAATTTTTAAAACGAATATAAAATTTTTGTTTTTCGTCGTATTTTTTTTTATAATCGCATAAAAATATATTACATAATTTATATTATGTCGTGTGTGATTTTATCAAATTTTTCATGCAAGATAATACTTACGTAATTCACAACATAGATTAACTATAACTCCGTTCTATTTTCGTGTTATAACCATCATTTACTCAAACATTATATGGTATTATAATAAAATGTTATTTAAGAACGTTCAAAGTTATAAAAAAGTTGAAATTTAGTTTCAATTAAAATTTCCTTTCTCATTTAAATTTATTTACTAAAGATGATGTGAAAAATAAAAGTTAATAAATATTGCTCCGACTCGTTTGTGCATAATTCCGCTCAAAGGCATCATAATGCGGCTCAAAATCGCATAATGCGAACCAGGCGCTTATTTTCGAAATCTCCAATTTATTAAATTTTCTTGTTGATTTGTTTGATACACCTTAACACGAAAAGATAATTCATTATTGATAATCAATAAATCATAGTTAAACGTAAAAAAATTTGTTAAAATAAAATCTAGAAATCTAGTTAATTAAGTATTACAGTGGACTGATAAATTAATTAATATTATTTTCGTATGATTAATATAATATTTGATTTCTTATTTGAACTTATTAAATATTACAGATAATTTTTTGCTTCCTATATTTATTAACAAATAAAAAAACAATTAGTAATTATTATTTAAAATACTTTAGGTTTAATAATAAATATTTACCTTCAAAAATATTACTTAATTTTGATATTGTCTTATTACTTGGTTTGAAATAAACTATAAAAAAATTGTTAATTTGTTATTATACGCAAAAGTTGATATATTTTTTAATCATGTTATTACCTGATTTTTTAAAATCATCAACTAGTAGTTGGGAGAAAAGAAATTTATTAATACATAATATATAATAATAATTAGAAATATTGTAATAATACTTACTGTTATTAGGTATATTAAAATTACAAGGTTTGCTAAGTAATACTTTTAAAATTTTATTAAAAGATAGATATTAAAGATATTAATAACTTATAATTCAATCAATCAAGTATTAGAATATACAAAATATTATATTACCTTCTTGTTCTTCTATATTATTTAAACAAATTTTAATATTTGATTTTTTAAATTAAAAATTTTGCAAATATATATAAGAAAAATTATACAATCAAACATACCTTCAAATCCATTTCTCGGTTCGGGCAAATTTTCAAATTTATAAACTTTGCTTGTAAATAATCTACTACTTGTCGTATAATTAGTCGCGATGCTAGTCTTTTTATCAAATTCTGTTAATATCATACTAATATTACTATTATTATTAAATTCATTTTTAATTTCCTTTATTTTATTCTTAAGATCACTAATTTTAGGTCTTTTTGTAGGATCAGCATCCCAACATTGTTTTATTAATTCTTTATATTCTAAAGGAGTTCCCGGTATTATTTTTGGTCTCTCTCCGTTTATTATTTTCACTGCAAGATCCCAATCATGGTCAAGATCAACAAAAGGCGATTTTCCGGATGAAATTTCCCACATAAGTATACCAATACTATAAATATCAGATGCGAAAGTGGTTTCTTTTCCGGAAATAACTTCTGGTGCTATGTAAGGTAGGTTTCCATATGTACTATCTAATGGCTTATCAGCAGGTCCACAAAATCCCAAATCGCCAATATAAAACTTTTGATCAAATTGTGAAAATAATATATTACCAGAATGTATATCTCTATGAACCGCTAACTCTTTATGAATTCTGGAAAGTGCATATATTATATCATCAGCAATTTGAATCCGTTCTTTCCATCTAAGTTTATCATGATTTTTTTCTAAATATTTTCTTAAATCTAAATCCATTTTATTCATTACAAGCATATAATTTCCATCTGATGGATCTTTTGTTAATCCAAAACATTGTACAATCTCCCCATATTTATTACTTATAGTTAAATGAGATTTACCCTATAAAAAAAATTAAAAAAAAAAGATATTATTAATTAAATAATTTTTTCAAAGTAATTTTTTAATAATTTAATTAATTATATACCTCATCAAACCAACTCCTATTAGCACTTTCAATATTTTCTAATTTTTTAAGTATTACTTTATGAGCTCCAAATCTTTTTAATTGATTTTCTTTAGAATTCCATTCAACATAATATCCATCAACCCAATCCGCTGTATAAATTTTAGAACAACCGCCTTTAGTTAAATATTTAATATTTTGAAATCTATCATATGAGATCCATTCTATTATCTTATCAGGCTTAAGCGTTTCCATTTGACATTTTCGTATTAAATCATCAACGTCATCATTTCCGGATTTCCAATTTGAAAATTTTGATTTTAAATAATTTCGAATACAATGTTCACAATATAATGTAGCTAAACAATCTAAAAGACAATTTTCACAATTTCTTTTTGTACCATTATTTAAAAAAATCTTATAATAATCAAAATCATTATTTAATAATTTTATTGCTCTTAATTTTTCATCTTCCGTAAGTGTTTTATCATCGAGAATAGTTTGTTGTAAAAAATTATATTGTTCTTCTATATTATAATGAATTTTATAATTTATTAATGCATATGCTCTATTATATGCGTTATGAACTAATTCTTCACGAATAATATCCATAATGAAAAATAATTTTAATCCGGTCAAAAATATTTTTTTTTTAAAAAATAAAAAAACGGTTAGAGTGTGATTTTATATGGTTTTTTTTTGGCATCATTCGTGGTACAACGATGTTACTTCGTCATTGTACAAATGTACACTTAGTTCACTTAGTTACTATTTTTACAATTTTTGTCCGACATTCATATCATTCATGTAATGAATCACAAAAAACACCCTTTTTGTGACATGTCACATATTCCCCCCTATATCTCTTTCATACAACTAGTTTGTTTCAGCCAGAAAATTTTTATTGGCTAACGGTTAAATTAATTAAATTGATGTCAAGTATTCTATTTTTATAAACATCACAATTATGACGATTATGGAAATACATACATTTAAGAACAAATTATAAATACTCTCTTTCTTATTTTACCTTAAAATTCAAATCGTTTTGTAAAAAAGAAAAAAATTTTAAATTATTTTTCTATGACATCGTTCTCTACAAAAACCTTGGTCGCACGCAATAAATTTACGGCTTAAAATACAATCGACCGCACCAATTGAAAAACTTTTTTCTTTCTTAAATAATTGACTTCAATAAAACGCACTTTCTATCAATTTTTGCTATTCATTTATCAAATTCTTGACTTAATTCGTCTAATCGATAGTTGGACTATATAAATTTTCGAAACGTTGGTTTTCAACTGCGGCCAAAGAATTTTTGAGTTACTACTAGTATAGATAAAGTAAGGATTGGCGTTTGGCCGTGACCTGGCCATTTTGACTACGGCCAAACCGAATTAAAGTTTATATTTCTACGATCGAAGTAGTTTGATAAGCTGTATATCACAATGACGTATGTTTCCCCAAATTATACATTCCCTTCGTTGGCCAACCATTTTACAAACTGTAATAAATGAATTTTGGAAAACTACACAAAAAATTAAATTTTCAACGCGTAAATAGATAACATTTGCTCGATGAGGCAACGTTATTATAAGCGAATCCGTATCATAAAAAAAAATAAATTAAAAAAATTAAATATTATACGCCATGATGGCTGCGTTTCTCACAATTTTTATTAACGTAAAATATTATATCATTTTTCATTACTTTTTTAAACGCGAATCGTTATTTAAAGTATTTATTGGAAATTTAAATACTAAAAGAATATCATTAATCTTAATGTATTAACAAACTTGCAATAAGTTTTATCATCACTTAAATTTTACATAATAAAAATATAATACAATAATTACAATATTGCAATACTCATTCTGATACTAAAAAATGTCGATTCGTTCATTGCAATATTGCATTATCTTTTATAACTTCAATAACTACACGTTCAGTATATAAAAGCGTGTACGACCACTTAATTCGTTCTCTTACGCTCAATATACTAATTTGACATTAAAAAGTAAAAATAATACCAAAAAAGAAAATTTATTAATAATGTACAGACCAAGTGACGGGATGAAACAAAGTTCAGCTCTATAGTATATTTTGTAATATTTTAAGGCAAAAGAATCTTGATATGATTAAAAGATTTCTGCAAACAGTACAGTATATCGAATCAATTAGAAAACTTGACACAGATCAATTATTAGAATTTAATAAGAATGCAAAAATATCCGGATATTAGATGAATTTGTAAAATATTTTTACTAATTAGACAGTAAACTTTTTTTTAATTATGTATTATTATTCATTATATATATATACATTTTTTACTTTACAGCTATTTTATTAATGTACTGTTTTTACTAAAAATGCTGAAATGCGCAATGAGTAAGATTTAAAATATAATAAATATAATAAATTAAAATATATTTATATGGTAAAATTATTGACTTTATCAATCATATCGACCTGAATTTGACGGGATCTACTGATTATACCTATAAAATTAAAGAGTATCGATGTATAAGTAACACGGGTCACTGTAACGATTAATTAGCAAAAGGAAATTTATAAATAGGTCTATCAAGAAAACGAATAGGAATTAAGGAATTTAACGTCACCCTTATTAGGGACCGCCAATCAGATACAACCACCCCACTTAACATACTTTCC
>QZLH01000029.1:110532-122674 GCA_003833135.1 Oehlia diaphana
AGAAAATAATTAATCATGAAACTAAATTTTTTTCTCCCTTCATAAAAAAAAAAAAAAAAAAAAAAAATCTTTTTAGGGTTTAGACATAATATAAATAACCCAATTTTGTCGTACAAATTTTTTTAGGTTTAACAAATATGTAAATTTTTAGTAATGATCATACAAATATTTAATTAACTAAATTTGTTAAGGAATTTTATGTACATCAGATACTGAGATACATCAAATAAATCAGATGACTAAAATATCAGTGATGCAAAGTTAGTAACTGTAGATAAACAATACTTTCATGACGCCCTCTATAATTGCACCATGCTACACACATGACTCATACGTACTTAAAATGTGACTCTATTTAAATCAATTGAAGATAATCCTCTGGTAAATATTCATTGTCATGTGTAACAAAATTTTTTTATCAATCCACACAATTTCAGCGTTAGAAAAATCATCGATTTCCGTAATACAAATCCACATGATCACTAATTTTTTTATATATTAGTAATTATAACAAGATTCTTTCCTTAAAAAAAAAAAAAAAAAAAATTTTTCTTTCTCCTCTATTTTTTCTTTTCTTTTTTTTTTTATTTCCTATTTTTTTATGTGAAGGATAATGCCATTAAATGAAAGAAGTCCACTTATTCCATTTAACTATGATGAGGAAGAAGAAATAAGTCTTATACAAAAAACTCTTACTTTAGTATGTTTCGTGATCGCTTTATTAATAGTTGTATTAATTTTTATAACTCCACATAATAATTCTGAAAGTAGTTTACCAAATGATATTTCAAATATACCTTATCATTATATGTTAAGTCATAAAAGTTATATACATTTTGGTTATTTAATCGAAACTTTACCAATAGAATTTAATGATGATGAACAATCTGAATTTGTTTTATTGGCAGAAATTGTTTCATTATCATCTTGGACACTTGGGAATTATGAAGTTCATGAAATTCGTAAAAATATAACTACTGAAGAATTTTTTCCTGTAAAAACTGTTGATTCTTCTCTAAGTTTTTGGATGAACGACGTTTATATTTCTTTTAATAAAAATCCTTTCAAAAATTATTCTTTTAACGTTACGGATTTAGATGGTTTGATAATTCCTGAATTATGTGATTATAAAATTACTTGGAATTGGCTTTTTAATGGACATTTATATAGAAAGTGTGAACTTGCAAATGAAGAATCATACTCTCTTATATCTGATATTGTTGGATCTACTTCTTGGGGATTAAAATTTAAAAATCCTGATGGTGATGATGTTTACGCTAAAACTTCTGTAACTGATTATTGGTGGAATATGCACAGAAGGTACGTTTTATTTAAAAAAAAAAAAAAATATTATTTTAATCATTAAAAACTTTATTTAAGTTCAATTTAATTTAAAAATTTAGGGATGTTGATGTTAGTCCTTTAGCTCCATTTCCTCCAGTAATACCCGCTATTTATTCTGCTTATTATGATACGATTCAACGTAATCGGGAAAATAATAAAAGAAGGAATTAAATCAAAAAACCTTAAATGGTTTATAAATTATTATATTCCTTCCCTATCCCCCTCTCTCCCTCCCCCTCCCTCTCCCTCCTAAAAAAAGATGTCGGGATCTAGTGATCTGTTTTGACGGATTTATGAATTCTGATAATGTGTAAAAATGAGAAACATTTTTTTATTTAATATATAACTTTATATCAATTTATCAACATATCAAAATGAGATTTAGGTTATATATGTAATTAATCATTAAAATTCAAATTATTGTAATATAATAAAATTATAAAATTATAAAATTCTTTAAATAAAAGCGGATCAAAAACCGTTCTAAATCACTTGGTCTAAATGTACTGACCAGGTTAATAACGAACTGCTCAATAAATCTAGTTGTTACAATACAATAAAAATCGGAATTTTATTTTTTTTTTTTAATCACAATTTTCCAATACAACCAGTCCACGGCCCAATTCTTTCAATTTCATTTGCTAAATTTTACGTTCTATTTTTTTTATTTTTTTTTATTTTATTTTTTTTAAAAAATTACAGGTAAAGATAATTTTATTTTATTTATTTTTTTTTTTTTAAAAAAAAAAACTACTGGTAAAGCTTATTTTATTTTTTTTAAAAAAAACTACAGGTAAAACTTGATATTTAAAAGCAAATTTTTATTAAATTACAACCCCCCCCCCGAATATCGTACCGCAATGTACAAGATACCTGATATATTGTATCATCTAATAAAGCAATACTAGAAGGATTTAATATATTTAATATATGAAAAAGTTTATAATAACCAATAAATATGCAAATTTTTTAGATCTACTTACTACTTATTTCATACTAGCGGTCGATACTTTACATGGGAGTATTCTTAAAGGAGTACAGTACGGTACGGTAAATACGCTTAACGGGTTTCCTGATCTTCATCTGGCGTCTTTCTTGTCTGAGATTTCGATCATCAGTGACATGATGATTATTTGTTTCAGATAATTCGGCATTTGGGTGGCGTAATGATGGAATTTACTACATCAAATTGTTTGTTCAAAAGATTCATATTAAAATAGTATTACGGTAGTATTACACCGGTGTAATGTTGAATCAGTGTAATGTGTCGTAATATTTCGACATGGATGGTTGATCCAAGTTTTGGATTAGTTGATAGTGATATAGTACGTTTAGTGTGGTACAGTATGTTATTGATATAGTATTGATATTGATATAGTAAATTCTAACGCTTTGAATGATTTTCGTTTTGGTAATTATAAATTCATACATGTCACCATCACATTTTAGTGTTATTAATCCCTTATACTTTAATGTCGAGACAATTTCGATCGATCATACCACTTAAAAAAAAGGAAAAGAAAATAAAATTATTTTACAATTAACAAATAATAAAAATAAAGTTGTTATTAATTTCGACTTACATAAAATTAGCAAATAATAAAATAAATTGTATTAATTTCGACTTACATAATAAAAAATATCCATATTTCCATCCTTTATCATAAAATTTATTGAAATTCTAAAAAGTAACTAATGATTTTAAACGGAATTTTCTATTTTCACCTTTCATTTCATTCAAATTTACAACTTTTTTTAAATAAATTAATATTTGAAAGAAAATATACGAGAAAATATTCGTATAATGTTGATTAAAATCCTCACTTCACAATATTCCTAAATAGTATTCCAACTGCATTTTTCGGTGAACCGATCAGACCCCAACCAAATTCTCCATACAGAAATTTATTTGGATACTGCATGCAGCTCTATAATAACTCAAAATAGATGTGCGCCAAAAAAAATGTTTATAAAAAAAAAAATATTTGTAACAAAGTTATTCGCCACAATAATGTGAATTTTTAATTCATTCGGAAATGAAAGGTTATGTATGATCCATAAATATATTCATTTAAAAGAAAGAAAAGAAAAAAAAAAAAAATTTTTTTTATATTTTTAAATGAAAAATTTATCATTAATATAATAAGATGAGGTCGTGTGGGAATAAATTTTTTTCTTCGCGCATATTACACATAACCGCGTTTTTTATTAAATGCATGTCATATGTCATTTAAATGATTTAAATAATGAATTTTTTTTTTATGAATATTTTTTTGGTTGTTATTTTGATTTCCTTAAATGTAAATTGTATTACACCATTAAAATTTCTAAATTTCTATCCAAAAAAAAAAAAAAAAATGAAAAAAAAGTAAAAAATTTTATAGCTTTTTATTGTTCTATTAACAAATTGCCTTTTGGTATTTCTACGGTTAAGTTTTTTCCGTCAGTTTACTTAATCGTCAGAATGGTGTAATATGGCGTGCGTTTCACCACTTACCTATTTTTGTGGCGAAAAATTTTTTGACTATATCACGTGAGACGACTTTTGATACAACCCTTTTAACCTTTTTATTACTAGCATCTTTTTTGATTGATTAAGAACTTTTGAACTCAATTAACGCCGAAATTAGGTAAGCATCTTACCATGCCTTAAAAAGTATTATCATTTATTATCCCGAATTCTTATTAGAAAAATGTCACGTATTTTATTCTATATCACGTGATTAAAATGGTATTCAAAGGTTTGTGAAATGTGAATACAGATTTTTATTTTTTTTAAAAGATCATAATAAATCATGCATGCGCATGAATGAATTGCGTGCAGTTATTGCTGTTTGTCATTGATCGTTGACCGTTGATCGACTGATCATTGACGCCTTGACGGCATCCATGAAAAAATTCATTGATATAATTTTTAATTACAAAATAATAATGCAATAAGTAATAAATAAATTTGATTGTTTTATATATATAATTTCATGCTTAGGAAATGAATGCGTGCAAATATACCACCTACGTTTGTTGATCCCCGTCGTGGTCGTTGGTGACGTCCACGATAAAATTCATTGATATAAATCAGCATATAACTAAAAGTAATTTTTTAATTATAAAATAATAATAAATAAATTTCGATCGTTACATATAATTTGCATGCATAGGAAATGGATGCGGACAAATATAACACCTACGATCGTTGATCGAACTAGTCGTTGGCGTCCACGACAAAATCTATGATATAAACATATACAACTAAAGTAATTTTTAATAATACAACAAGTAACAAATAAATTTCGATCGTTACATATATAATTTGCATGTGTAGGAAATGGATACGTGCAAATGTAACACCTACGTTTATTGATCACCGTCGTGGCGTCCACGACATTCATTGATATAAGCATATATAACCTAAAGTAATTTTTTTAATTACAAAATAAGAATACAATAAGTAACAAATAAATTTTGACCGTTACATATATAATTTGCATGCGTAGGAAATGGATGCGTGCAAATGTAGCACCTATGTTGGTAATTGATGTTGATCAGGAGAGACCGAGCTAGTCGTTTGTGGCTTCCACGACGATATTATTTTTAATTACAAAATAAGAATACAATAAGTAACAAATAAATTTTCATATATAATTTGCATGCGTAGGAAATGGATACGTACAAATATAGCACCTACGTCGATCAACGTCCACGACAAAAAAAAAAAAGAAAATATTTAAGCATATACAAAGTATTTTTTTTTAAAAAAATTGCAAATAATAAATACATGAATATCGACATTTATTTACAGTATAGTAATATTATAATATGATGATAATAAATAAAATAAAAAAAAATGATGATACAATTTGATACATTGATTGATGATGATTGATGGACGATGTGAAAAAAAAATGACTGAAAAAACTAAATACAATAATCTTTTTCATATTTTATACATAAATAAATTTTTTTTTTCTCTCACTACCAAATCACTAATGATCTTTATAATCACTCAATTTTCTTTCAAAAACTTTATCTATATGGATAAAAAAAAAAAAAATTAAATTAATCATTTGTTTTTTGAAAAAAATCGAAGAAAAAAAAAAATTTAAAATCAGATCATTTACTTACCATGATAACTAAAAATATGATTTTTTGCTTCACTTATAATAAAAGGATTCTTTTTATTATTATCAAAAGATTCTTTCTTTTCTTTTCTCTTCTCTTTTAAAATACTTTGTCTAGCATCTTTTAAATGTTTAGAAACAGTCTTTTTAAATTCTTCATCATCACAACTTGTTACACTACTTGATCTTCTATTTCTTCTATTATTAAGTGATCTATTCCAATTAAATCTAACATCTTTTAAACGATTATTTGGTACCAAAGAATAATGATATAATATTTTTAAATAATCCATATAATAATCAGATACGTTATATAACCATAAAGATTTAATATTTGGACGAGATCTATTTAATAAAATATCCAAATAATCAGGAGTGATATGACATTTTAAATAAAGATTTTCTAAAGTATAAGGTAAAGATGAAGCTAATTTATAAATTTCAGCATCCATATATTCACGAGAATTTGAATAAGAAATTTCTAAATATAATTGACGTAAAGGAAAGATGGGTAAAATATTTAATAAAGAAGTAAAATCAATATGAGAAAAATTATGAGAAATATTTAAAGATGATATATTTGTACAAAAAGTTGAAATTATTCTCATAATATTAAAAGTAATTAATTTTGTTGTTAATGTTTTTAAATTAAAATTTGTCATTTCAAGTAAACAAATTAATAAAATTTCAGATCTTTGATCATTAAAATTAAAATAAAGATGATCAATTTGAAGTTTTGTTGTATGAGATAAAGAAAAATTCTTGGTAAGATCTGAATAATGAAATTTATAATCATCATCAGACATATCCCAACTTTGTTCTAATTCCAAAGTTTTTAATACTTTACAAGATGAAATTAATTTAAGTAAACAAGACATATCATTAATACCTTTAATATGTAAATAATTTAAATAATGAATATGTCTAAAAATTGAATTATAAATCATTGGGGAACAATAACTAATTGATAAATTTTCCAATCTATTTTGATTTGATAATAATTTTGATATAGAATAATCGATTTCCAAATAATCATCTTTATCCTCCTTTCTAACATCCAAAGAAATACTTTTTAAATCACTACAATTTAATATAATAATATTAAAGAAATCAAGAAATTCTTCTAAATTTGATTTATTAACTTTATGAGGATTCCTATATTCTAATTGGGTAAGATTATTAAAACAACCAAAAGAATTTTGAGGAATTAATTTATATAAAGAAATAAAACCAAAATTATCATAAATCTTTGCACGAAAATAATTAAATGTTTTAAAACCATTTAAATCATTTCCTTTAAATAAAACTTTTCCAAGTAATTGAGTAACTAAACGAGATTTCTCAAATTCTGTACAAGTATTTGGATATCTTACGACCCATCTATGAACTGATTTAATAAAATTATCATAATCAAATAATTTTATTAATTGTGGATAATTAAATTTAATGATTCTATCATTAATATTTTTCGTCTCAAATAATTTTAATTGTTGATCAATTAAAACATTTTTATCTTGTTCCGAAAGGAATAATATTAATGTACTGATTAATGTACAATTTTGTTCATCACTTAGAACAAAATGAAAAGGTCGACGCCATAATTTTGGAATTACAAGTGCGCTCCATAATTTATTCACTCTTGCGCAATTAAATAATGTTGAAATTTTAATGTTATAATTTAAGATATCATTTGAATTTTCTTCTGGAATGTTTGTAATATGAGAAAAAATCCGTTCAAGACAATCTATTGGAATATCTTGTATAGTTATTAAGTTAGGAATGTAATTAGATATCGATCTTTTATCTTTAGAACCACTTATTCTTAAAGAATTTCTAAAGATTTTGCTTTTACGTTTTATTTCCGTTACGATTCTCATTGTGATTTTACAATATGTTTTTTTAATAGAAGAAAGAAAATTTTTATACGAAAAAAATTATTATTTTTATTTATAGAGAGAGGAAGGGGGAAAAAAAAAGGTGGAGCACGTTTTTATATATACGTTATAAAATTTCCTTACTAATATTTATACAGGGTACTTTATTTTTGCGGCGTATGAGAGCTCCTTCATGTACTTATTCGATCATAATGAACGATGGTTAAGCGAACACAACATCAAAATATCAAATAATCAGGTTTTATTTATGATAAATTAGGAAATTGATTTTAAATTAGAAAAATCGTCACATTTTTTTTAGATAACCATTTTAAAAATAAATTTTACCTTAATTTTATATAAATTTCTATAAAGGTTAAAATGATTCCTTTTTTCTGAACAAACCACGCGGAAATTTTAAATCTTTACTTTATTTATTTTATCAACTAACAAAATAAAGTAATGATTGTAGTAATAAAGTTAAGAATGTTTATATTTTTAGTTAATTAAATGAATGTATTTGTTATACAATTATACAAACAAATATGCGTTTTAAGTTAAATAAAGAGGTGTTACTAGGAATGTTAATTCCGGTCAAATTTTTATGATTTTTAGCCTCACATACCATATTAATTTATTCATTTTATAAAATATATATGTAATACATATTAATTACTATATTTAATTTATCATTTTACATTTTATTAGTATTAAATACATGTAATACATATTATATTAGTCATCAAACAAGATCGACTAATATTGTGTTATAAAATCCTTTTATATAATGATAAACTTATAATATGTAAGAAAAAAGTCATAATCATATTCTTGATTCCCCAACTTCCCGCAAACGGAATAATTGGCGTGGTAAATCTATGATAAACTGGTAATCTCTGCATAAGCCTCGGATTTGACTTTTATGGGAAGATTGGTCCAATTTAACTGAAAATTTATAAGATGATCAAATTGTATGTCGTCAGATTTTAAGCCATTTTTTATTAAACTTTACTTGTTCCGATAATACTATATACAGTATATTTCTCACGCCTTTATTGATATATGCCCTTCAAATTAAAAATGGTAACAATCTTAATTCGTTTATGTATAACGCTCATGTATAACGTTCATGTATAACATTCGTGTATAGTTCGTGTATAACGTTCATGTATAGCGTTCATGTATAGCGTTCGTGTATAACGTTCGTGTATAGCGTTAGTGTATAACGTTAGTGTATAACGTTCGTATAAAACAAGATCTTATTATAGTATAGACTTTTTCTTTTTTCCATTCATTATGGATTGAACTTAATATTATATTTAATCTGTATGTGCATGTCTTCTTGAATCTAAAATTCCTCTTGAATCTGCAATTTCAAAACTCTTTTTAATGATTCTAATAAAATTCAGGGTATGTACGAGTATGTACCAAACGCCCACATCCCCTGACATTAACTCTGTTTTCAATTTGATGCTATCTCAACATCTTATTTAGTCAATTTAAAAATTTTGTATATCGTTATTCGTCTTACTGTAATCAATTACGGTAATTTCAACATAATTTCTCCAACTCCCTTCATAATCGATCCTTATTTTTCTATATGTTCCACTGAGAGAATTCTTCCAATCGAACCCCGTAGGAAAATCTCCGATTTTCACGAATTTTTTTGGAAATGAATTTTTTTTATTTTGTGGCTATGTTATGACATGATACGGGCGCATTTTTTTGTGAGAATGATGCGATAAATTATAATGAACTCACGTGAGTTGAAAGAAATAAATTTACGATCTGATTTGTCAAAACATTTGCGATTTTTCCACGAAACTAAATTTAATTTTTTAGGAATCAAAATTTTTTTGAAATCCCGATAGCGTATTGATTATCAGTCACGTGACTTTTCGACATTTTGTTGATCGACACTGATTTCACTTTGATTTCTCACTCACGTCTTATAATGTCTTACATATGTTGGATTGAGCAAAACCCTTAGCTAGTCCGGCCTAGATTGAACTAAAAAGCTACAACAATTTGCAATGAGAGTTATCGAGTTATTGATCTGCGCTAAGCTGATTGTTTAAACGTGAATGTATGTTCAAATTTTTTAGTTAAAATTACATTAATCACGATTTATATATTTTTTGATATAAAAATTAGTAATATTATAACTAATAGAGGCGTTAACAACCGTTAAAATATTATATAGAATCGTAATTTAAACGTCATTCACGTCAAATAAAATATTATATTTAGATTGTTCAAATTACAAACAAAGTTTATTTAATTGCAAAAAAAAAATAAAATTGCTATTCTATAACTTTATGTTTGAACAATTTCGAAAAAAAAAAAAATAAATAAATAAATAATGAATAATAAATAAAATCGTTTAAATTTCAGACTAAAAGAACTATAGCTAAATAATTCTAAGATTTTAAACATAAATTATCATTCAAATTTAATTATCTTTCTAATAATATCACGAAATTAAAAAAAAAAAGGTATCTTTCTTAAGTTGATTTATAATTTCTAATAGTTTACCTTCTAGAATTTATGACACTTCTTGACGAAGAATCTGAAGAATAGGTACTTCATCGTCATCTAGAGTATCATAGAATTAATAAAATAGTATAAAGAATAATAGAGTATGATATAATTTCTTACCATCATCACTTGTGTCATCTATATCATCAGCTCTTCTTTGCATATATTGGAATCCAACTCTATTTGCTTCTAAAAAAATAATAATAAGAAATAGGAAATCAATATATAGTGATTTAATCAACATTAGTAGTAAAAATGTCGATTACCTTTAACATGATTTACTTTTAATTTCTTAGAATTAATAATATCATTGTCTTCTACTATTTTAATTAAAATTGTTAATAAAATATTATTAAGAATAATAAACAAATAAAGAAACTAATCACCATCAGAATCATTTGAACTATTTCTTTTAGATCTTCCTTTCGTTTCATAATTGTTATCTAAAAAATTGGCGTTAAATTTCAAAATGTGTAATCTTACGAATCATATAATAATTAATTGTAAATTATTACTATACCATTTAAAATACTTAAATTATTTTGCATATTATGAAAAGCTAATAATATAATAAAATGACATTATTAGAATAACAATGCTAATTAAATATATAGTCCTTCGTTACGCTCCAGATTAATTACCTTCTTGTTCTTCTGTTAATTAAAGAACAAAAGTAAATTAATTAATATAATATTTTTTTTTAATTAATATAGTACTTATTAATTAATTCATAAATAATATTGAACGCCTTACCTTTTGTAGCATTTTTTGGATCAGGTAAATCATTAAAATTGTAAATTCTACTAGTTGAATTTTTAATTAAAAATTTAAAAAGGCTAGGGTTTGTTCCAAAATTTACATTTAATGGTAAATTATTGATATTTGTAAAATTTAATTGATAATTTTGATTTGATCTCATAACGTCTAATTTATCCTCAAGAGTATATATATCAGGTCTCTTTTTCGGATCAGCATTCCAACATTGTTCCATTAATTTTCTGTATTCTAAAGGAGTTCCTTGTACTATTTTTGGTCTCATACCATTTATTATATTCATTGCAAGATCAGAATCATGTTCATAATTAATAAAAGGTTGTATTCCTGATGATATTTCCCACATAAGTATACCAATACTATAAATATTAGAAGCAAAAGTAATTTCTTTCCCAACAATAACCTCAGGTGCTATGTAAGGAAGGTTTCCATATATGCTATTTAATGGTTTATCAGCAGGTTCACAAAATCCAAGATCACTGATACAAAACTTTTTTCTAAGTTGACTATATAAAATATTACCAGAATGTAAATCTTTATGAATTGCTTTTTCATCATGAATTTCACAAGATGCATTTATTATTTCATAGGCAATCTGAATTCTTTCTTTCCAAGTAAGTTTAGTATGATATTTTAACAAATAATTTCTTAAATTCGTATCCATTTTATTTAAAACAAGCATATAATTTCCATCTTTTGGATCTTTAGTAAAACCATAACATTGTACTAAGTCATTCCATTTATTACTTATTTGTAAATTAATTTTACCCTACAAATAAATTTAATATTTTATTATTAAATAAAATTTTTTTTAAAAATTTTACATAAGAGAAATAAAAAAAAAAAATTTAGATACCTCATCGAACCAACTTTTTTTAGCATTTTTAACGTTTTTTAATTTTTTAAGTAAAACTTCTTGTTCCCCACATCTTTTTAATTTCTTTTCTTTACAATCCCATTCATCATAACATCCATCAATCCAATCTGCCGTATAAATTTCTGAACATCCACTTTTATTCATATAATTTATTATATTTTGAAAATTATTATATGGGATCCATTCTACTATCTTTTGTGGTGTAATTGTTTCCAGTTGACATTTTTTTATTAAATTATCAATATCATTATTTTCTGATGTCCAATTTGAAAAATTAATTTTTAAATAATTTCGAACGCAAAATTCACAATAAAAGGTAGCTAAACATTCATCATGACAATTTTCACAAATTCTTTTAATTCCTTCATTTGAAAGAATTTTATGATCATCAAAATCTTTATTTAATAATTTTATTGCATAAGATATTTCATCTTTTGAAAGACGTACATCTTTAAGAATAATTTGTTTTCTAAATTCAAATCGTTTCTCTATACTATCTTGAATATCAAAATCCGTTAATGCGTACGCTTCTTCAATTGCATCCTTTGTTAAATCTTTACGAATTTCAGCCATAATAAAATATTTCATAGAGCTTAGTTCTGAGCATGAGATTAAGA
>QZLH01000029.1:140728-155644 GCA_003833135.1 Oehlia diaphana
TATTTTCATTATAAAAATTTTGCATTATAATAAACAAAATAGAGATAAAAAAAATTAATTTTTATGAGTATATAATTAAAATGCGTAATAAAATTTTCATTAAGGTTCTATATAAAGTCAAAATCCTACTTTTAAACATCAAATATCATATTAACAAAAGTTATTTCTCATACCGAATTCTACATATTCTATTAAGCTTTTATATAGCTACAATTAATTATCAATGAAATCGCCAAAGTTAAGTGCAAAGATTTTTAAATTTTTGTGATTATCTTAAAATGCAACTTTTGACCAATGAGTAATTTTCAATTTTCTAATATATAATTAATAAATGATAATAATTTCTGCACAATATATAATTTAACCTATTTTGGAAAAAAATTTTTATTAAAATTGCTTTATTTTTCATAAAATTAGATGAGAGCTAAAATTTGGTAAAATTGCGGGCAAATTTGCCCGCAATTGCTTACAGTTTAAGGGATAATTTCTGTTAATTTTAATTTTAGTTAATTGTTTATATTTAATCTACATAGAATGTACCTGAATATCTTTGGAGTTAACTTTGATCTTTGATGTTAGAGTTGCTTATGACTAGGGTAAGCATAGGCTGAAGGATTGTTTTTAGGATACTTATGGTTAGAAAAGGAATGGAATTCTTACAATAAAATTATAGTATCAATTGTAGCGTTAAACAGTACATTCTTCCATATTATGTATTCAAGGAAGTGTTATCGAGACCTTTGATTAAAAATAGTTTGTAAACCGTTTAAATTGGCATGAACATAATATAATTGCTATATTAATTGCAATACATCGTATATGAATTTATATTTCATTTGCGAACTGAAGATAAAACATAATAAATTTGAAATTATAATGAAATATTTTTTTTCTTTTTTCTTTGAATGTAATTAGAATCACGGATGTCATATACAAGAAGTTATATACCTAAAAAATAATATATGGAAAAGCAGACACGGAACTATTAAAAAGATATGAAAAAGACATATGAGCATAAAATGTCACTAGTGTTGAGTCAAACCCGGGATATTGGCCCAACTCGTACTTAGGGATCGGGTTGAGGTTGAATGATTTGATGACCCATGAACTTGACCTGACCCGTCGAGTTGGGTTATACCTTTACTTTGACCCAGTGACCTGAATCTTTTTATTATATTTTTAACTAGAAAGTTGTCCAAGTCAGACTATAATCGGGTCAAATCGAATCCGAGTTGTTACTTATACACTCGGGTCAAGTTCGAATACACCTCAAAACCCCTTCAGAACACTAAATACCACTAAATTATTATGGTATGCTTCTTGATTATTAATTTTATAATTTACTTTGCTATAAAATCTTCAATTCAAAGTATAAAATGTCGTGAAAGTGTTTTATTAATAAGTAGTTTTAGATATAAGGTTATTATTTATTTGTATATACAGCATAATATTTTATTAAATTTAATTATAGTGAATAAGTTTTTGTTTATATAAATAAAATGGGAATAATTTACATCTGCATTTTATACAACTATATTGCAATATTTCAATATTTTATATATTGCATATAATAAATCAGAATAATATAGCAATTAGCAAGACCGCATCGTCTATATGGATTTTGTAAAAAAGAAATTAAATATTATTTACAGTATACATACTATCTGGAAGACTAAGATCATTTTGTAAACTATAATAGGCTTTTAAAATAAAGTAAAAAAAGGGTTTATCAATTTTATAATCATTGATATTTAAAGACAAGCATTAATAACATTTATGATTTATTTACCTTCTTGTTCTTCTGTTTTAATTAAAAAAAAAGAATGCATAATATTAATTTAAAATAGATACTTCAAAAATATTATTTGAACATGCAATAAATAATTCTCCTTTAGTAGCATTTCTCGGTTCAGGTAAATCTTTAAAACTATGTGTTTTACTAAGGTAGGTCCTGATCGATGAATTAATAGAACCGGAACTAGGACTTATACTAAGATTTAATTGTGAATTATAAATATTTGTGCTGTATTCATTATTTTCATTTTGATTATACGATTTTAATATTTGATAAATTTCATGACTAAGATTATTAATATCAGGCCTTTTCGCTGGGTCAGCATCCCAACATCGTTCCATTAATATTTTGTATTCTAAGGGAATTCCTGGAACTGGCTTTGGCCTCATCCCATTTACTATATTCATTGCAAGATAATAATCATGATCAATATTAGCATAAGGTGGTTGTCCAGATGAAATTTCCCACATGAGCATACCAATACTATAGACATCAAAAGAATACTTCATTTTTACAATAACTTCGGGAGCTATATAAGGAAGATTTCCATATATACTATTTAATGGTTTATCAACAGGTCCACAAAATCCAAAATCACTGATAGTCCAAAAATTAATATGTTGATAACATAATATATTTCCGGAATGTAAATCTCTATGAATTGCATTCTCACTATGAATAACACGAAGTGCATTGACTATATTATTAATAATTTTAAATCTTCCTTTCCACTTTAATTTACTATGATTTAGTCGTAAATATTTTCTTAAATCCATATCCATTAAATATACTACGAGCATATAACTTTTATTAAATGGATCTTGTGTTAGACCAAAACATCCTACTATTTCATTCCATTTATTACTTACAGCTAAATGAGATTTGGCCTATAAAGGGAATAATTTTTATTTAGCGTTATAAATAATTAGATATTGTACTTGTATACATAATTACATACCTCTTCAAACCAGCTCCTATTAGCGCTTTCAATACTTTCCAATCTTTTGAGTATTACCTTGCGTCTTCCTTTTCTTTCTAATTGTTTTTCTTTAGAATTCCATTCATCATAACCTCCATTAATCCAATCCGCTGTATAAATTTCAGAGCAACCGCCTTTAGTTAAATATTTAATATTCCGTAAATTATTGTATGGGATCCATTCTACAATTTTATCAGGTCTAAGTGTTTCCATTTGACATTTTCTTATTAAATTATCAATATTATCATTTCCAGATTTCCAATTTGAAAAATTTGTTTTTAAATAATTTCGAATACAAAGTTCACAATATAATGTAGCTAGACATTTTTCTTTACAATTTTCACAAATTCTTCTAATACCTTCACTATAAGAACTTTATCATGATCATAACTTTTATTTAATAATTTTATTGCTTCTAAAATCTCAATTTTTGTAAGATATTCATCGGCGAGAATGATTTTTTTTCTAAATTCGAATATTTTATGTATATCATCATGAATATCAAAATCTGTTAATGTTGATGCCTTATTAATTGCGGCAGTAATTAATTCACATCGCATAATTTGAATATTTCGCATTTATTATTATCTTTTTTTTTTTTAAAAAAAAAAAAGGAATCAAATTGCGAAATAATAAATTATGAAATCAGAGGAATTCAATTTTTATATTTATTTTATTTATGGGAAAGATGTACATAACAATCTGTGTTACCGAAAGTTTATTCACGAAAACAGTAATATTACAAAGAATGAATAATTATATAGAAAGTTCTTTCATTCAAAAAAGAAAATCAGATTATTCTTAAATTTTCTTCTTCATTATTTGATTGAAGTTTTCCTTGTTTAGTTTATATATGCCTTTTCAGTTAAAGGAAGTTAATTTTCGGACCGTTAAATGTTTGTTTGATGTTCTTTATAAGTAAATTGTTATGTTATATGTTTATTAGCGGTGTACAGAAAAAAAATATATCTATATTTTTTTTCCATCGCTCAAAAAAAAGTTCTCACGACAGAATAAAAAATAAAATGAAAATGGTTCATTGATGAAAGAATTATTTTTAGTAAACTATTCTTTATCATTCAAAAATTAGAAATGCAAATTACTAAATTAGAACTTATCGTAGTAAACAAAGTATTTGAAATAATACACGGATTTCTTGGTGGCGCAGCCAATTCTTAGTGCCGCAGCAAATACTCTTAAACGAAGAAAATGCTTTGTCAGTCAACCTACTCAGTGTATTTTCGTAAGAATTGGATATAAAAACTTCCAAAATCGGCTCCAAAATTTTTATTTATTTATTTTAAGAATTATAAGATTTATAATTTAAGAACGAGATAATTTCAAAATTTCGATGGAATTATTTTTTCATTATAAAACTCGAGTATTCTAATGCATAATATATTCGAATAAGTACGAATATTACATTATATTACATTAAGAATAAAAATTCTTAGGACATAATGAACCTTATTTTGGGATGAAAACAAAGAATAATATTCCATTTATGCAAAATAAAATTAGTATAATAAGAAATATTTTATCTTAGTGAGAAGGCGCGATAGGCATTACTAGTAAATAACGTGTATCGACGAAATAAAACATCCGCCAAGCATTTATCTATATGGGATAAAGAAGGTTTAATAATAATAATATTTCGACAAAGGACAATTATTTGATGCAAATACATGTGTATTTTTTAAGTATATAATGTACAATGTCACAAAAATCATAATAAGAATTACACAAGTAAATGCAATCACAATTAGAATTACACAAATGCGTAAATGGGAATGATATACCTAAAAGATACTCCGTTGGCTGTGCGGATAATAAAAATATCCTATATAAAAAAAGTTACACAAATTCAACAGAATTTTCCTTTTTGCGAATCCGTAATTATATGTGATACAACTAATACATACGGGGACTTATTATAAAAGCTGTTTTAAGGAAAAGATACAAGCTTTGAAAACTCATTAAAAATGGCCGTTAAGTATTTACTTACATGCCGTCGCACAATCCATATGAGAGTATTTACTATAATTCATCATTGTATATAAGCAAATAATTAATAATTATTATTTATAACCAAATGAGCTCAATTGTTATTAGCAGGAAACTTTCTTCCTTGTTTCATTTCTTGAGTTAGGTCAGTTGACCAGCTCCTAATCGGAGATTATCGGAGAAATGCTGTTCGGAGTTATTTATAACGTTGATCAAAAGTGTAAATGGTGTATAAATACAACTGTAAAAACCTTGCTCCTTCGAAAAAAATTTTGGAATTATTAAATTAAGAAATTTTTTTTTTGAAAAGGAAACATCATGGCACCGAACATTATAGCATCCGATAATTCTGACGGAATCCTTAATGAATTACCACAAGATTTTATTATTTCTAAAGATAAATCTTATATTGTATTTAATAAAGAAATAGAGAAATCAAGTAACGATGATCGCTCTTATAGAATAATTCGCTTAAGCAATGAATTGGAAGCTTTAATTATTCATGATGCCGAAGCTGATAAGGCTGCTGCATCCCTAGATGTTAATATTGGATCCTATCACGATCCGGTAATATTATAATAATAATATGAATTCGTATGAAACTATGGGTTTAAGATAAATGATTAACAAAATAATTTTTTTTTTAGGATAACCTATTAGGTTTAGCTCATTACTGCGAACATTTGTTGTTTATGGTAAGTATTTTAATCTGGTGCAATAACATTAATTAAAATTCTTGTTCGATTAAGTTGGTCTTAGTAATAAAGTTTTTTCTTATTCTGTTTAGGGAACGGAAAAGGTATAATCTCTATTTGTCACGTGATTGTCATTTGTGCACAATTTCTTATTTTTATTTTTTTTTTAATTTTTATTTATTAAGTATCCTAAGGAAAATGACTATTCCGAGGTATTTAAAACTATAAATTAGGTTTTGGCTCATATTTTATTTTTATCAATAAACTTAGCATTAATTTCCTATTTGTTTACAGTTTTTGAATAAACATAATGGATCGTATAACGCGTATACTTATACCGAAAATACAAATTATTATTTTGAAGTCGGACATGAGCATTTAGAACCTGCACTAGATAGATTTGCTCAATTTTTTATTTCTCCGTTATTTAATGCTGATTGTACCGATAGAGAATTAAAAGCGGTTGACTCTGGTAAGATTTTTTCGATTCTTCTTTATTATGTTTTTTCTTTTAGTAAATTTATAAAATACTTTTTTTTTAAATAGAATATAAGGGATATCTTCAAAACGATGATTGGAGGTTATATCAATTACAAAAGTTCAATTCCAATCCTAAACATCCTTTGTCAAAATTTTCCGTTGGAAATTTAGAAACTTTAAAAGAACTACCTACAAAAGAAGGTATTGATACTAGGGATGAATTAATTAAATGGTATGAAAAGTATTATTCTGCCAATCTTATGAAATTATGCGTTTTGGGAAGTGGTATGTTTTATATTTAATTGGGTGTTTTTTCCTCCATTTGTTTTTCTTTGTTTTAAAAAAAAAGAAACATATATATAAAATAATTTTTTCTCAAAAATTTAGATTCTTTGGAACAACTAACTGAATGGGTTGTTGAAAAGTTCTCTGATATTAAAAATAAAAATGTCGCTCCATTAATACCTGTTGAAATTCCATTAAGAAAGGATGTAGAATTATCGGTATGTATAAAAAGGATTAAATAATTTAACAAAAAAAAAAAAAAATTAGATTTTATGTTGATACCTTATTAATTAAATTAATTACCATTCTAAAAGAAACAAATTTTGGCAAAACCTGTTAAAGATAATCACACTTTAGCGGTTTATTTTCCTATACCAAGTCTAAGAGAAAATTATAAGACGAAGGTAATATATAAATTTTTATTTGTTATAATTATAGTAATATGATTATTTATTTATTTTTTATTCTTTTTCTAAAAATAATAGGCTGCATATTATGCTACTCATTTAATTGGTCATGAAGGAACTGGTTCAATTTGTTCTTTGCTAAAAAAGAAGGGTATTGTATTCCTAAAAACTTTGAGTATCACCGCTGGTGATTGTCGCTTTACCAGAATTAGGGTAGAATTTTAGGCAGAATTAATGTCATGAAACTCCGCCCGCTAATATTTGCTAATGCTGGTGCGGTGATGATCGCCGCGCGTTGAATTTTTACATTTTCAATAAAATCGAACATTTTTAACGTATTTTCTTTTAAACTTTGTAGGATGGATTACTTCCATTTACGCTGAACCGGATGAAATTAGTGTTGATTTTCATATGTTGACAATAAATGTTTATTTAACTGAAGATGGTCTAGGTATTTTATTGGCATATATTAACTATTAAATCACGACATAAACGTTAATTTTCAACTTTTTATTATTTTAAAGAACATTACGAAGATGTTTTGGAAATTATATTTCAGTATATTGAAATGCTCAGAAGAGAAGGACCACAAGAATGGATATTTAATGAAGTAAGAAATTTTTAACGAAACCAATTTTTTTAAATTTAATAATAAAAGAAAGATTTACTTATTCTTTTCTCTTTACTTTTTTGAACGAAAAAAGATTTCATCATTAAATCAAATAACATGGCGATTTTTGGAAAAATCATGGGAATCTTCATATGTGTGCATGCTCTCAAACAGATTACGTCAAACATATCCACACAATGAAATATTAAGTGCTCCATATATTAGTTGTGAATACGAACCAAAATTAATTACCGAAATGCTCGACTGTTTAAGAATCGAAAATTGTGTTGTTACCCTCGCAAGTAGATTGTTGAGTGGATTTGATAAGAAAGAGAGATGGTTTAATGCCGAATATAAATATGAACCTATCAATGAAAACTTGATTAAAGTAAGTGAACTTTATGAGTAAAACGACATACACAAAACGACACACTTTAGAATGATCTCTAAATAATTTTTTTTACAAATAATCAGAAACTTGAAGATCCGATTATTCATCCTGATCTTAAACTTTGTCCTCCAAATGAATTCATACCCACCAATTTTACTGTTAACAAGTTAGACAACGTGACAGTGAGTAAAAAATAGTTATTTTTTTTCTTTCTTTTCTAAAAGGAATTAAAATTTTATTTTTTTTTCTTTAGCCAAAAACGCGTCCAGATATTATTAGTGATAATGATTTAAGTCGCGTTTGGTATAAAAAAGATGATAAATGGTGGATTCCTAAAGTTAGAATTGAATTTGCATTTAAGACGTACGTAAACATATCTTACTATTTTATAATTATCATTGAAAGTTATAAAAAAAATTTTTTTCAATATATCTAAATATATTTTTTCTAAAAAAAATATAACCACATTTACAGTCCGTTGATTAGACTTACACCGTTCAATTTGGTTAAAACCGCATTATACTACCATGTATTTGATGATGCATTTGCAGAAGAAGCGTATGATGCATCACTTGCAGGATTGTATTATTCAATATATACAGTAGAAGACAGTTTACGCATTAACGTATCAGGATATAATGATAAAGCTTCAATATTAGTAGAATTAATTATGAAGAGAATGAAAGATCTCGTAATTAATCCTGAAAGATTTAAAGTATTAAAGGAGAGATTAAAGAGAGATTATAATAATAGAAAATTATATAGTCCAAATACGTTAGCATCAATTTATGATTCACAATTATTTAATGAAACATATTACACAACAGAAGAAAGCTTATCAGCATTAGAAGATATTAATATAGAAGATGTACAATCATTTTACCCTGAATTATTTAAACAAATGTTTATCGAAGCTCAAGTATTTGGTAATATGGAAAAAGATGAAGCAATGAAAATGGTAAAAATGGTTGAAGAAATATTTAAACCAAAAGTATTAGAAAAATCCAGAATTCATAGAGGTAGGAATGTTAGATTACCTAAAGGTAAAAAATATGTTTACCAAAGAGATGTTCATGATAAAGATGAATTGAATAGTGCAATAGAATATTATTTACAATGTGGAGATAATAAAGATAAATATGCTAGAAATAGGTTACAAATTATTGCTCAAGTTATAGAAGAAGCTACTTTTGATCATTTAAGAACCAAAGAACAATTAGGTAAATAATAGTAAAATTACGAGATTTTTATTTTAATGAACAATGAGTTAAAACTAAAAAATAACAAAACTTTCGTTTGTTTTATATTCATTTAGGATATTCTGTATTTAGTTATGTAAGTAGTTCAGTAGGAGAAATAGGATTATTAATCAATTTACAAAGTGAAAGAGATTCCGTTTATTTGGAAAATAGAGTTGAAGCATTTTTAATTAAAGCTCAGGTAATTATTTCTTATGTTCATTTCAATTAATAATGATTTTTTATTTTTATAAAAAAAAAACTTACATATACATTATTTATAGTCAATTATTGAAGAAATGTCTGAGGAAGAATATCAAAAACAAAAGAAATCATTGATTGATAATCTTTTGGAAAAAGAAAAGAATTTATGGCATGAAACATCTAAATATGCTAATCATATTACTAATGATTATTACGACTTTAATATAGGTAAGTAATAATGATAATATTTATGAAAATCCTTCAATTCATTTATTTTTTTTATAATATCAATTAACTGTTATTAATTTATTCTTTGCAGATATTGATGATTCTGAAGAAATTAAAACAATCACTAAAGATGATGTATTAGAGTTTTATAAAATTAATATTCATCCAAAATCACCAAAGATTAGAAAGGCATCGATACATGTAAGATCTTTAAAGTGTACTGATAATAACTCTGTTGATAAGGCAACAACAACTGATTCCAAAGAAAATGACAAATCGGAAGAGAAGGAAAATATAGATAATGATGAATCAAAAGAAAAAGATCAAGAAGATGAAGAAAATACTTATGCGAAATTAGAAAGATTGAAACCAGAAAATTATATATTGTCCGAAGATAATATTATAATTACTGATATTTCTGATTTTAAGAATAGGATGTGTTTGGGACCTACTGCTACTCCTGTCGTGCCATTAAAAACTTATTATAATGAAGAGATGTTTAATTAAATAGATTAATATATATATACGTATATTTAATATTATCGTGTTTAGAACACTTCATCATATTCATCATTTATTTTATATTTTTTATATTTTTTGTATTATTTATTTTTATTTATTAGGCGTTTTTTATTTATTTTGTTCTTAAGTAAAATTTTGATTATTAATAAATTTAATCTTTGACGCCTTTTTTCAGTCATTTGAGATTCAAAAGTAGGAAACTCAGCAGTTTTTGCTATACATGTATATGTATCTTTTAAACTACGTTTAGTGTTTTTTTTTTGCAAAAAAGTAATATGATCTTTAGTAGATATGCAGCAATGTTAATACACATTGTGTGATTTTCAGAGAATGGAAAAAAAATCAGGTTTAGTTCCTCAACGTGTCTGAAAATGAAACCGTTTATAAAAGCATATTAAATTTTGAAAAAAAATTATCGTACAAACTGGAAAAATTCAAATCAATATGTTGAATTAAAATTTTTTTTCTTAATTTTAATAATATTACCGCTAAAAAATTTGTTAATGAAAACCTTATTAATTTGGCAAATATGCCTATTCTTTTGTAACTATTTCTTAAAATTTCATTATGCTTGAATTTAAATTGAATTTGCTTTCCATAATATATTTTAGGATTACTATTTTAAATCAAGATATAAAATAATTGTATATGTTATATAAAAATACAATAAATAAAATCTTTTATGTTTTATAATAAATTAAAAATATTTTTTTTTTTTTAGCAATGAAAAATAGTCAACTCCAAAAATCTTAACAAAAAAAACTTGCCTTTTGATGTAAGCATTTTTAACGTGATTTAAATAATTTAATTTATTTTAAGATCATTTGTTTACATTACTTACTTTTGTAGCATTCCAATAACGTAATTCCTTGGATTAATGCATTACATTAATTATAAAGATTTAGTAAAAAGAAAAAATTGCACTAACCAGCAATAATATATATATTGGCGAGGAGATTTCACCTTTTATTTCCAGAGTGTCTGGAGTGAACCGAGTAATAATCCAACAATAAATCAAGCTTAATTAATTCAAGTAATATATAGTAATATTGTCGTAATTTTCCTTATTGCTAGATTTCATCATGCAACAAATAATTTTTTATTTTGGCGTCAGATTAGAAAATAATTAGAATCATTTATACTTAAAATAACAAAAAAGTGATAGCAGATATTAAAAAAAAAATAAAATAGAAAAAGGCTGCTTATTGATATGAAAAATCCACGAGTAATGAAAATAATACAGCTATTTATATTAACAGGTCTTAAAAGGATTTTAACGATCCAGCAAAAAGGAGAGAGATCCTGATACCTTCATTTAGAAACGTAATGAAATGTACAGTAAAATCAAAAAACTTTCACGTGTTACAAATAATTTAATAAATTCTATATTCTATTTCTCTGTGATTTTTTTACCCAGTTTTTCCCTAAGAATATTTATTCATTTGCTTACTATACAATAGAAACGAAAGAAGAAAAAAACAATAAATAAGTGAAAAGCAGTCGGTATTGATTTAGGAATGTCATATTCCTGTGTTAGTATTAAGAATCCAATATAAAAATAATTTAATTGGTTGGAGAATATGTAATCATTTACTTGTGTAATAAAAAATCATGACATTATTTTTAATAGGGTGTACTTATTACATTAAGAATTAAGGAATAGCTGTTGAAATACGTAACTAATTTAACTAATTAAAAATATAAATACGATTTTTAGAATTATATCATTTTTTTTGTAAATGAATGTATTTTATTTCGTCATGTGATTTACACGTACTCTGATTTATTTAATCAGATTGTTTTTTCGCGTTTTGAAAGTACGAGTCATTCCAAATAAGTTATGAGTCATTCCGATTTGATTGATTTGATTTGAATCTTTTGGTAAGATAACAAATATAAAAGACCCTACTTCCTCTTTATTATTTCCAATTTCTCTTTTTTTCTCTTTTTTTCAGTCTTTTTTTTTAGGACTTCACTTTTTTTTGGTCTTTCTTTTTTTCTTCTTTCTCTTTTTTTTTTGGTCTTTCTATTTTGGTCTTCTCTTTCTTTCACCTTTTTAGGACAACATCTTCTTTTTTTCTTTTTAGGACCACTTTTTTTTCAGTCTTCTTTTTAGGACTTCTCTCTCTTTTTTTTGGTCTTTTCTTTCTTTCGGTCTTCACCTTTTTAGGACACCATCATCTTTTTATCTAGGTCTTCTTTTTTTTGGTGGAAATTAAGGGCTTGAAGTGCATTTGCGAGATCAATACTCCTTTTCAACTTCTTTATCTATTACTCTTGCTATTGATATATCTTCTCTTAATTTTATATAATTCCACAGTGAATTCCATACCTATTCAGCTTTTTATTTACATTCAAAATTAGAAAAAAAAATTTCCTATTTGCGAAATACCTTTTCTGATCATAACCTCATTAAAACTGAAAGAAATTTCGTATAATATTTGATTAAGCAAAGTAATTAAAACAGATTTTTCTATACTGAATTTTCTGAATTTTTCTGTAAGCACCAAGTTTTCATTAACAAATATCCTCTGAAATATTTATCAAATTTACAGTTACATCAGGAAGAATTTTCTTACAATGTAGTTTGAGACTATGCTTTCTGCCCAGTAGTCATAGACTACGTTTCTGTAGGACTACATTGATGCTTTCCAAAATATTTTGGGTTTCAAGTTTCAATATTAAAGGTATGTCGAACCATTTTCGTAAAGCTAAAGAGAGTGGGCTTTGCCTGCGTTACCCTCGTTTCTGGTGATGGTGAACAAGTGGATGCAATGATCAAGGAAGTTACGGCAACCTTGTGAGCTGGCAGGTCTATCTATAATAACTCTGTTTACTGACGGACCTGGCTGAGATACGAATAAGATCTTCTCAGTGTCTAGGAGAGATGTCAGTGAAAGGACACAATAACCTAAAGCTGTGTTTTTGTAAGTTCTTTCAAACAGATACTTGTTTCATTATGAAACTTGATACTTTAGAAGGATACTGTCTCACGTCACCTACCAGATGGCGGGACGAAGTTTTTAAGTAGAGTACTTAGCAAAAGCTATCTATCCCTTTTAATTATAGATGTCTCACAAGAAATTTGTATATAAATAAAAAAGTGATATACAAAAACTAATTACAGACTACATATGTACACTAATTTCATGTTTTTTTCTTAATCATTTTACTAGTACATAACTAAATATTTACCAAAACTCGTAATTTTTTTATATTTTACTTTGTTGTAGTCTATATGAGAGATGATTTATTCCATTCAGAGGCCATTCTTTCTCTTTTCAAATTATTTTCTTTCCAACGTAATGATTATCTTTATGATTGTTTGTTAACTTTTTTCTTTTTTACAGAAGTATCTTTTTGACGATTTCCACTTCAAGATCTATTGTTTTCATTAACTTTTTTTCAATTTATCACTTGCTTCTTTATTTACACGATAGAAGAGTAATTTTTGTTATCAATTTTAATTTCAATATATGCTGGTTTTGTGTTGATTACACGAATATATGTACCGGTTTCTTCAGCAATGAGTTTTAGGTTACATCCTTCATGACCAATCAATCTTCCAATTAAATTATGTTTAGGGATATCAATTTTGGTTGGCGTTTGCATTTTGTAGAGTTATTGGTTAAACGTTATCAGTGAAATTGAGCTAAAGAGGGCAAGGCACAAATGAAGAGCGTAATGAAGGAATTTTTTTTTAAAAAAAAATAACATAATTATTTACAAATTTTACAAGAAAAAAAAGGCAGGCTTTGATGGAACTTTTAAATAAGTCTAAGAATGTACTTAATGATCATTTGGAGCAACAAGAAAAGCATCATTTGTTATTGTTAACAGAAAAGATGTCGGGTATTTGCAGCAACAATGATTGCCTTATTGAGATAACAAAACAAAGATGTTTTTTTGAGAATATCTTATAATTTATGCAAGCCAAATCATATTCGACCCTTTTTTGAGTTTACATTACATCCAAATTTGCTGACGCCCTACATCATACGTGATTTATTAGGATAAATAAGTTAGATACAAGAGTTTACCTTAATTGGTACTTTTAAAAAGTGAAGAATTCTATCATTGATTTTTCACAATCTCAGTCACTTAACCGTAATTGTTACGTGAGAAATTACTAATCATATTTTATTAAAAAACGATAACAATACAGTCAGCCAATTTACTTACTTTTTTGTTACTCATCAATACACCTTTTCCTCAGTCCGTGCATACTTTCAAGTCCTAAATATCCAACTCAATCCTATTTTAGTACTTGAGTTGCGATTTGTGAATCCAATTTTTCGCCTTCAGGTAGATTTGCTTTTATTCAACACTGCTTTATGTGATGCTGAATGGGAAAACTGATATGGAATATGTAATGTTACATGTTTTTTTTTCTATCGATATGTTCGTCATGCGAAATTCTAACAATTGCTTTGATATTCATTAATAACCAAACTCAATCAACTTTTTAGCTTAATCATCATATCGAATGATGATCCGTAACATGTCTCATTAAGGCATTAATTAAACGTAAACTATTTGAATGTAGGACATAATAAGAAGATATAAAAACGTTGAAATAAAGTTGGAAAATTTGGTTTGGTTGCTTTATCATTGCATCATGTAATATAATACCGAATGATTCTATCGCTGAATTTGTTGAATTTTTATCTGTTGCGGTTAATTTAATAATTATTGCCATGACAGGTCTGCAAATATTCACTTTTAACGTTTGTTTCATTAAAAATATTTATCACTAAATAAAGAAATTGATTTATATAACAATTATTGAAGAAAGGATTCAACCGTTTTTAAAACGGCGACAGATGAAAGAAGTTGATACAATAAAGCTAAATTATTAATTTAATAATAGAAATCCAACAAACTTCACTAATGTTTGAGTTTAATTATCAAGGGAAATAAAAGAATAGTGGTCTATTACGTTAGATATTACACAAAACGTACCTACCAGATAACAAAGCTTATTATGCAGCCAAATAGGATCATGTTGTTTTTAACATACTGATATTTTTTAGATAAATTATTATTGCGTAAATATCTTTGATATTTTTGACGCATTA
>QZLH01000029.1:165724-176305 GCA_003833135.1 Oehlia diaphana
AATGGACCAAATAGTAATTTATAATGAAAGTTGTCCGAACTCCGGCCGATATTCGCTACTAAAATGGATAACTTAATAGTGCCATATTACTTTGGCATACTATGATGTATAGAATAATGGATCAATTAGTAATTTATAATGAAAGTTGTCCGAACTCCGGCCGATATTCGCTACTAAAATGGATAACTTAATAGTGCCATATTATTTTGGCATACTATGATGTATAAATAATGGATCAATTAGTAATTTATAATGTAGGTTGTCCGAACTCCGGTTATAAAGTCTCCTGGGAATTCAATTTAGCCTTTTTTTTTCGGTAATTTTTTATTCACAACCAATTAATTTTGGATACATTTTATTATGTCGGATACTTAATATTCGTATTTTGTATTATTTTATATTTTTTTATTACTTCTTCGGTATTTATTTATATTAATAAAATCATAAACTTATTATAAAAAGTCGGTCTAAAAATGCTTCAAAATTTAAGAATTAATATTTTAATTATCGACTCATTATTGTTTGGATAGATTCCTATCGCGTACGTGCATTGAGCTTTGTTACTTTGCTTTTGAGATAACAAAAGCTTCATTGAACAAAGCAACAAAGGTAATACAAACATTTAAACAATTTTTTTTTATTTTAACCTTCGATAAAAAATTATTTTGATTATTTCTTTTCTAATAACAAAAAATAAACCTTCTTTTTTTATTTGTATGAAAGATAAAATTTATTTTTTTTTCCAACAAAAATTATCAAGAACTTTGACTTTTTAAAAAAAGAATCCTTCAGGTAAAATTCTTTTTTTAGTCAATATATGAAATTTTCTAAGAAATAAATGAATGATTTTCAATCCCAATTTAAATATAATTCATTATTTAATCTACTTGATTTTTTTTTTTAAAAAAATACATTCGTATCATGGAAGGTTAATACACGGTAGTAACCTCTTTCGTTGATATAAAACATTAAAGCATTCGGCGATACCCGCGATAGGGTACGCTCAGCGATTGGATAACCAGCAATAAGGTAGCCAGCAATAGGATAAGCTTCCTCTCAAAGAGTCCCTCCAAATATAACACTGATTAACCTACATATTACCGAATAGCCTACGTATTACCATGTCTGCTATCGTTACCAAGTTCGTGAGAGAGAATAATCTTAATCCAGAAATGAGACTGAAATGAGCCTCGTTGAACTTAGCCAACTTGCGCCAGAATTGCACAAACTCTTAATAGATAAAGTAAAAAGAGATCAGGTGCGTCGATGACTTCTAAATGGATACAACTTTAGTAGAGGGCAAGCGTCTATAATGGTACCCTTTCAGAAAAGTGGCCGACCTAAAGGTGGAGACGCAATGCCTCCGGGCGAAACTTCTGATTCACTACCGGAAGGAGGTGCAGTGAATGTATGCCAAGTATCGCAAGAAGAGACTATTGGAGAATTAGCTCAGCGCATCGTCCGGGAGAATATTAGTGAAATGGAAGTAAGGGATATGGCTAAGGCTTTAGTCAAAACAGCTTCCAATGCAACCAGTGGACTATCGCGTATATCACAACTTCGAAAAGAACTGCGCTACCTTTGATCTCAAGACAACCCGCTTATCAAATAAAATGCAGAAGGAGCGTCGTCTGGAACGTCCAGACCACTTTGCGTTAGAATTGGTTAAGGAGAGATTGGATATCAAAAATGCCTGGCACACAAGCTCTTGCCAATATAATGATAATGCTCTGTATACGCCCAGCTGAACTCAAAACTTACGTATAGCCGATGGGAAAGTAGCGAAGAGCGAGCTAACCAGCTACTTTCTTGGATGCAGAATGCAATTTCTTCAAGACAGTTAAGAGATCCAGGTATACCCGGGGTTAAATGGTTAAATACATTCCTAAAGAAACATGACTTATTACTTTCTCATTTGCGCAAAATTGGAGCAGTATTTGCGGTAATGGTGCATGGAGCTAAGATTTATCAAATGCTATGAACATTGCCAGTGAAGCACTTCGGGACAGTCCCGATAATAACTCTTCACTGGCGCAAAACTATACAATAGTTAATTCCTCGTGGGGTACCTTACGATCAGGCAAAGCCATTCAAAGTCTTTGACGAAAACTAATCATATGGCCGCGCATCCCGGGAAATTGGCCGAGGTGAAATTTATTTTTTCGAACAAGATATAGCATATAACGCATTTATCTGTTTAGACGTGCGGTTAGATCGAAGGAAAGAAGGATAACAGCTGACCGAAGGTCACAAGATTTCATCTGATTGTAAACCCAGTGCGCAAGTGAAAAGATTGGAGGATAATACTATTCGGCACAAAAAGCGATTCGTCCGAAGAATTTGGGGCAGTCAATCCCAGTCGGGTAGATATTGCACTCCAAAGAGATCAGCTCGGGAGATTTCTAATGGACACGTGAGTTGGCTGTGCTTGTGCGACAAAAAAAAATCAAAAGAAATAACTTATCCACACTCTTCCTTTTCCCAAAAACAAACGCGAGAAGAATGGGAAAATGCTTTGTTGCGACTTTGAACCTACCAGTCAAAAGCATATGTCATGAAGGGCTGAGGACTTTGCAATTCCGAGATCGTCAGGCACAAGGCCACTTAGAAACTGGCGAGGAAGATCACTAAACTAAAAGGAATCAAGTTCACGTACACGTGTGATTTCGAAGGTTTCTTGGCATCATACGATAATGTTAATCAATTTCCTGTCTGCGGGACTCGGCCTTTTGTTATTCCACTCGCCCAGATATAAAGCGTGAAGGACTGGTCGTAGGTAGAAGTTCAGCTAACCTTCCCGCGAAAAATTAAGGTATGAAATTATGTTATTATTTGTAGAATTATGTTCCGAAGCATCTTTACAACTGTGCAAACGGAAATATATTCGTTATGAGCCTTTATAATTAGGAAGAAAGCGTACAATGGCCGAAACCACGCGAAGCGTCAGTCTTAATGTTCTTGTTATCTCCACCGAGCCTGAAAATATTACTAAACAAAGTATCACACTTAAGATTCTCTTAACGACAAAAATTGACCAACTAAGGCCTATGATTAAGGAACAATGGCTATCGTTCTTTGCAAATATTCTTCCTATCAACTTTATTCTCCACAAGGCTGATTCGCAATTTAGTTAATATAGGATGGGGATGTTCCCGGCTGCGAAGAAATGTTCCCATATGAATTAATTTTTCTAAGCATTTTAACATCCAGCTTCATATGATAGAATTCATATTGTTGTAAAAATGTAAATGCCATCCATAACTTCACTGCAGGTTGTAACAGCGACATATTCGCATTTTTTATGTATTAGTTGCTACTTCCGGCAACGATTTATTTTATTAAATAAAGCATTGTTATACTAGGAATAGGGTCGTTTCCAAACGAGCGAATATCTTGTGAACTTGATAAATGTCACGTTGGGGTGTGCGGTCAATTAATTAAATCAAAACTATATGTGGACCCATATAAAATTTACTATTAAAGATTTTTTCATGCAACAATAAATCATGCAGCAATAATAATATTGGTCCCATTATATTTTCCTAATCCTATTATTATTATACTATACATACATACAATAATATAACGATAAATATCAATGTAAAATATAATAGTTATTTATTGGTTTATCTTTATTGACGAAAAAAGAGCAGTTATTTATTAGTTAGTATGGCGATTACGTCGTGAAAGGGGAGGCATTACCGTTAAAAAACCCGAAAATTTAAAAGTTCGATAGCTTTAAATTTAATTAGCATTTGAAAAAATATAAAAATTCAAATAAACACCCAATAACTTGAAAGATAATGTAGCAGTTTCACTTTTTTTGAAAAACACTAAGGAGAAAATTTTTCCTTGTGCAGATACGTCTTAAAGTGCTACTTTATTTATTTTCGGGACACGAAAAATCTTTTTTGGAAAAAACAAACTGTCACATGAAAGAGACAGTGATTTAAAATATTTTTATGGAATTTGGGGTGTAAATGATAGGAAGAATTTAATTTTATGGAAGTATAAAAACATATCAATTTAGTATGGAATTTATTATAAGACGGAATTAATCAATAGTTTAATCAGAAAAGTAAAATTTATAGGAGCCACATATAAGTTGACCGCATACCCCAATGTCACGTGTAATGAGCGCTGTAATGTGCTACGCAGCTACGCAAAATCACCCGACTTGTTGTGCGACATAAAAACCTATATTAACGCCCTGCTTTCTCAGTAGTACATTTTTTTTTCCACACCGGTTCGTCTCCGAACGTAACACATTTTTCATCCGAGCCCTTACAACGTATAAATATCACTATGTCAGAAACTAACATGCTTACCTCTACTTCCGCTACTATACCAGGTAATGAGACGCTTACGTTGGCGGAAGAAATTAAAAAGTATGACGAACTTATCTTGTTTTGAAAAGAACAGGACTTAGGGCTTAGCGAGACAGCTCTCAAAATCTTAGAAAATGAAGAGGTTAATGGCCGGGACTTCCCAAGACAACCAGCCGAATTACAAAAAAACGTCAAGCGGGCATAGCTCATTATTGGCTGTTGAAGGATAGGACAGATGTTGAGAAGGAGCCGGAATATTTCCTGATGCAAATAAAAATAAACAATCATGTTATCCGAGCTTGAAGTTTGAGACAGCGAATCTACAAACTGAAGGCCGAGCTTAAGATTAAGAATGATGAACCTGAAGCATGGAGGCAACGCGCTACTCTGAACGAGTAAAAGATTGACGAGCTTAAAGCTCGAAATGCTAATCTCGAGGTTGAGAATTCCGATCTTAAGAACAAGGTTGCGAAGCTTGAGCAGGAACACAAGTCTACAGTCGAGGATCTAAAACGAAAAGATACAGAGCTTGAGAGTATGCCCGTGAAAATGAAACAGGGTTCGCACAGTGGGTGTGCAGTCACAAGTGAAGACGCGGAGCGCTGCTAATACCAAGACATGCGAAGCTTCTGAAAGGCAAAAGAAAAACGTTAGTGATGAGATTCAGAGTAAGTGGGAAAAGAAACAAACGCTTGAATCGTCTGCCCAGGACTCAACGAGTAATCATCGGATGATTTCGGAAAATTCGGGAACCGTGACAAAAAGTCACGATCAGAAACGGAAAATCAAATAGTAGAGGGTTTGATTTAAGTGCTGACCTTGTGTTGTTCGTTAACGAAATTAGTGTATGGAAGATATGATCCCGGACTCCGCACAAAAATTATCGGAATTATTTGATAAAGCAATAAAACAAGCCAGAAACAAATCCTATACTAGTTTTATTATTCTCTTGAATTTGAAAACAGAGTCAGAAGCCTCACAATGGATGGCAATGTTAAGGATAAAACGGCAAGGCCGAAAATATATAAGGTAATGAAACCTTTTCTACCTATCTGCTATGATTACAGATGTGAATTTGCGTAAGAAAACTGAAAGAGCTCGAAGAATCCTTAAGCTCTTTGGTGAAGAAGGTGTAGGCATAGACAGGATTCAAAACGTTACATATAGTGCAAGTGCTATCTCGGGATTAAAAGATACTCAAATTCAGCATATTATAAATCAGTTGACTTCGAAAACCGGGACATTTTGTCATACTACGACGACGCTTTTATGAAGAGATTTGATGATGATTCTGGGGATGAAACTTTCGAAGTGGATGCAGAAATAGTATCCAGCCGGAGGCTAGCGAATTTTCGGACGAAGAAAGTGAGAATGAAACGTCAGCAAGTTCTTCTATTACTGACTCTGACTCCGACGAATCTATAGACTCGAACCACCAGATCCATTACGAATCTTCGAAAGAAGAAAGCCAGAATGAAACGTCTGTAAGTTCTCCCAACTCTGATACTAATTACGATGAATCTGACGCGGAATGTGAGGAAGGAACGCCTCGAATCACGGATGAAGACAACTTGGCAGCTTTTAGAGTTCCCGAAGAGATAAGGATAGAGGAAGGAACGAATGATTATTATTAGTACTAATTAATTTTTTATAATTAATAAGACGTTAGCAATTTCACCTAATTCTGACGATTCTGAATCCCGCCGAGGTGGACCTATAGACCATCCGAACCATGATATTCTACGCGAAGAAATGTATCTCGATCATAATCCGAGCGCAGCACTCATGTGAAAGGCGCAGCATGACATCGGTTAGGGTCTATGCAATGTAAGATTAGATTCGCATTTTTTTACTCCGCAATTGTTTCATCCACGACTAATATCCGCTACTTCATATTTTACTAGTTTAGTTTAGCTGAACTTATTACATTGATAACTCATTACCAAAATAAAGATGTGCTGTTTTATTATATATTCGCAAATATAAATTTTATGTTACTAGTAATACTAAAATAATTCTCTAACAAGTGTATGTTCATATGGTGATTTCGCATACATTACTTTGCAGACTAATATTTTTTTCATCATGCTATTCTGTTATTCTGTTAGATCCGTAGAATTTTCTTTATTTTCCATCTTTGTCATGAAATAAAAATTCTTACATTAGAATGCATTTGCTGCCAACTTATTGTGTAAAGATACGCACCCTAGAGTTTCCATTAGCTTTTTAATGACCGGTCCAAAAACGTAATCCATATTACGGTTGTCCACAATAATCACGAGATCACCATATTTATTGATTCGAAACAATTTGACCTTTTATTCTGCCCACGAGGAAACTCCACTGAAATATAAATATGTTTCCGATTGTCCGTTGAATTTTTGATTGTCTCATGATTCTTTTTATCAGATACCCGGTATTTTCGGTGTAGTTCAAATCGTAATCTACACCATCAAAGTCTAAATCTTGTCCATACTCTTCCTTTTCATTAGCTGCGGGAATTCCTATTTGGAGGCATAATTGTTTTTTATAAGAGGAAAATTTCACGGGTTCAAAATTTTTCTCTTTCCCGGGTTTTCCATATACTGAAATTTCATACAAGACTTGATTAACTGCTTTTCGACTTTTTTTCGCCCAATAGGTCTTCCAGAAACTGTACAACTCACTAATAACAGTACCACCTTTTGCTCATCATCCACAAGAGAGAGCACCAAGTCTGATCCTGAGCAGGGTTCTGATTGGATTGCACGATAACGAAAAGCTTCATTACTAACATATCAGGCTAAAGGAACTGCATTTGATAGATTTGAAACTGTTACGAATTTCATCGTGGAAGTGATCCATGAAGGAAGGTCAAATTGTTGACCATTTTTCCATTTGTTAAGTTCTTTTGTACATTACGCCCACATTTCTGAATAATTGCTGTAATAAAGACCGCATCAAATTCATTGCCAATTGATGAATTAATATTGAGCAGGATAATGTTATCAACAAAGACACCTACTAAAGATTCCCTCTTCTTTGAAAGAAAACTTCGATGCCAGAGACGAGGTAAGATTCAAATGATGGGTTGATTTTGATCTCTTCAGAAGAAGTTTCATTATAGTGGCTAGGAGTGAAACATTCCGGTGACTCGTAAGGAACGATACTGTATTTGCGTGGTTTTATAGCTTGGCTGTACCTTTGATTGAGAAAAATATGAAGCTTAAAATCGCTTTTTCTGGATGTAAATTATCTGGACCCACATATTTACATGCGTTTTCCAAATATACTTCCATACCAAAGCTTATAGTCCATACAAGCTAAGAACAAAGAAGTTCACGAAGATGCTCAGGAATAAGTGGATATGGGCCTTTGTAATACCAAACATATCTTTTTAGTGCAGTCCCATTCTCTTCACCGAGTTTCTTTTTGATCTGATCACGCATCAAATTCTTCCAGATCTTTATGAAAGTGTTTCATGTTGTTTGCCTTGTACCTCTATTGCAAATCCATATTGTAGATAGTAAATATCGAGTTCTAATCCTTGAAAATGTATTTTCAAGAAATCTGGTCGGTAGGCCAAGAATGTTATTTTGGCTTTATGACATAGATTTTCATGTTTATTTAAGCAACCATTGCAACTATTTCTTAGAGTGCTTTATACAATTAAAACTTGGAACCCATCTATGACCTTTGTTACATATCCATTACATTGGAACACAGATTTATATATTCCGTAGAAAGGCACATACCACCCTACTGTGAGCGATTTCCTTGACTCCTATAAGACCACAAAGAAATTACCAGCACACTGTGAATACTATCTTACCATCTTCCCATATTTTTTATTAGATAAAGGGTTGTAGACCATTCATGACCTTTGCCGCATCTCCAAAGCATTGGAATAGTCGAATTAACATATTCTGTTGAAAGCCCCGCTCTTGTGCAATATTTTTTGCAAATCAATAATATTTCGTAGTTTACGGACTGGGATATATTTTTTGTCTTAATAACATGTTTTCTGGCTAGTGTACGGCACCTTTGACACCAAGTTCCCATCCTTTGCTGAAGCCTCCCATTTTTTACACTGCCATTCAAGAGGATTCCGTCTATTAATATACTTACTTGTAAGGCAAAGACCCCTTTTTTCTCTCATATTTTAATCGTTCGAGTACGACGTTTTTCAACTGCAAACCACGGGCACCATGTTTTGCTATTTTCCACACAATTGAGAGTTGCGGACCATAAATGATCTTTAAAAACACATTTCCAAAGCATTGGAGCTTTACTATTGACATAATTTTCGGAAAGATATTAATAGTTTATACATCTTTTCAACAGTCAGCCGGCATAAAATATAATAAATAGCTCTACTTTGATTTTTAAACATATGTGCGTGTTTTCGTGTGTATGGCGTGAAACGTCATAAAAACAAATTCTTTATCTTTATTAATACAAATGAAAGATAAATACAAATCGTGTCAACACCCGTACATGTGAAAAATAAATTACAGATTCACCGAGGCAAGCAAATAAATATAATTTTTATATAAACCATGTTCCTTATGAAAAATCTATGTAAACAATGCCTAATAAAATATAGTTACCAAATGTGAAACATTTCCGAATATAAACTTAAGAAATGATAAAAAAAAATACTTATCAGTCCGTGGCGCAGCAAATTTATTTTCGAAATAAAAAATTCGGTTTATTACTTTGATTTGGTTATATTTTTCCTATCGTATATGACGGACAATAATTTTTTTTTTCATATCACAAATATCAATAATAAAATTATGGTTCATATCTAGTAATATTCAAGATATTTAAATTTTCAAAGTTTTTTTTAAAAAAAGTAAAAAATTTCATTTCCGTGCAGGATATACTAAAAATTCCAAGAAAATCATTTCGGCGGTGTTAATCACATGAACATGCTCATATCACGAATAAATTTACTTTTATGGTCTTTTGTACAAGATTTTTTTATTTTTTTTTTGTACAAGGTTTTATAATTATAGAATTGTGATAATAATAAAACTACTATACTGTGTTTTGATTTCATTATTATTAGTCGTCAAATGAGTAATATATTAAAAAAATAAGTTTTTTTTTTCCTCATTTTCATGCACAATTTCTGATATTGTGTTCATAATTAATGAAATGTAATTGAATAAAATTAACGTAAAAGTTTCCTTTTTTGATAACACCGCCCAGAATTATATAATTACTAAGGAGTGTAGATCAATGATTGTCTGCATGACTATCATAACTATCATTATTTCTACTTTTAGTTAAACTGATAAAAATTGCAAAGGACAATATGAAATAAAACATTTAATGAAAACAATCTTCTTTTTTATATCTATGAAATTACCATTCTTTATAAGAAAAAGTAAGAAAAACTAAAAATATATACGTATAATATTTTTTTTTTCTGATTATAATAAAATAAAAAATGAATTAATTAATTAATTAATTTTTTTTAGTTGTCCGCGAATAAGGATTTTTGTGAAATTAAAATGATCTATTAATAAAAATGTCATTTTATACAATAGCTATGAATTTTCCTTTTACGTTCTCTTTATACAATTTTAATCAATGTTTGAAAAGAGTTGGTTGAATATAACTATGAGATTTCTATTTAAAGAAATTACTCTTAAATTTAAAAATATATGATTTCAAAAAATTATATAAACACTCGTTTTTTCCCTTCAAAATTTCTTCAGTTCGATCTGAAATAATTAAAAAGATCGAGATAAAAAAGATCTAATTAATAAAAAAAGAAATGAAGTTCACAACTCTTGTTTGTTTAACGGCTTTGGGAGTTTCGGCTCTTAATGGTGAATAATAGAAACTTGAATATGAAATTATTATGTACAGTAAATAAATGAAATTAATTTTACTAATTTTTTTTTTCAAAAAATTTATTAGTTAATGCTGCTCCTATTTCTGATGTTGAATTGAATAATAAACGTGACGAAGCTTCAACATATTATTATGATGATGATAAGAAGGATAAGTACGACGACGAATACGGATACTATGACAAAAAGAAGGACCACAAAGATGACAAAAAAGATGACAAAAAAGACTATTACAAACGTAGTGCAGTAGCCGATGGAAAAGATGAGCACAAGAACGATTACTACCCCGAATACTATGATCATAAAAAGGACTACGATAGCGAATACGGATACGATGACAAAAAGAAGGACCACAAAGATGACAAAAAAGATGACAAAAAAGACTATTACAAACGTAGTGCAGTAGC
>QZLH01000029.1:182838-244126 GCA_003833135.1 Oehlia diaphana
GATTTGGCTGAAAATTGATGGATTTACATATGTAAGGACACCCACATTTGGGAATCTCAAAATTGCTCACTCATTCTTATCTGAATCACGAATTAAGCGATAAACAAGAGTTAAAATAATTTGGTTTGCGTGTACGATGTGCTTTCCAATGGCCAATCCAATCCGTGAAGATTTTTTTTTCTTATAATACTAACGGAGAAAGTAAGTTTTTTTATTAATTATTATTATAAAGGTTTTATTTTCGGTCGTTCCTGTGATCCAGCGGATCGTTATCATCACAACGTTGATTTTAAATAAAAAGTATAAAAGTTTTTTTTTCAAAACCGAATTTTTGATTTTTTTTTTTTCGTTCTTTAACCTTTTAGGTTTGGATCAAGTTTCAGTGCTGTGATATAATCGAAATAAATATATTTTGCGTTATTCGAATAAATATATTTATAATAATATTAATAATAGTAATAATAATTTCACTAATTAATACTATTTAACAAGAATACTATTACGTAACCGTTATTAATGTTTATTTAATATAAACATTTTATTAGAGTTTAATGAGGAATTTATCGTAAATCAATTTTTAGAAATTTTTCGAAAATTATGAAAAAATATAGATAAGGAATTTTTTATGATAAAAAAAAAAAAAAAATTATAAATTTTTTGTTAATTTGATTATCGATTTTGCATTTTTAGCATCATCGATCGATTTAAGCGTTCAAATTCTTTAATTTTCTGACTGATCTTTTTATATTTTAATGCTGTAAAATTAAACTAATTTTCCATAACGCAAACTCTATGTAATAGTTATTTCCCGGGGAGTCAATGTCGTGAAAATCATGATACGTGAAATGACTCTTTTATCTAACGTCCAGTGATGAGAAAGAGTGGGAAAGGTATAATTAAACTATTGTTAAGCCAGTTCTTGTATGCTTATAAAAATAAGCGTATGGGTATATGGTAAGCAGAAGGATTAATGTAGGGTAATAAAAATTAATAAACGTGTAGTGAAATAAAGTATTAATAAATATATCACTGTCGATCAATTTACGAAGGTGACACAACAAAAATATAATCAATATGCGAATACGGTAATGCATACACTAGCATACACTCAGACGCAATTATTGATTACAAAATGTAACAAAACTTAAAAATAAACAATGAGATAACTTATTTAATAAATGCTTTATTAAATTCCAACAAAATTATCTATCTTTTGGAACACATATATTTATAACAAAAATATCTATGCTAATCATGTTAAACATATTAAATATGTGTTATATATTAAACATGTTTAATATGTTAAATATATTGCATATGTGCAATATGTTAAATATGTTGCATATGTTAAACATATTAAACATTCGTAACATTTGCAACATTCGTAACATGATCGTTGGTCACAAGATTATTCATCGGTCACGTGATTATTCGATTAACACCATTACACGTTAAAATAATGAGTGACGGATTACCCATAAATAATACAAAAACACGTGTGAATCGCCAGAAAAATTACAGGCATGGAATATATCATCGAAAAAATCACTGGCGATCAATTAGTATAAAATAAATTATTTAATGGATAATATAAAAAAAAATGTTTCATCACTTTTTGGACAATTTGAGGAATTTATCGTAAATTGAATATTTTGTTTAAAAAAATTTAATAATTAACCAACTGGAATTTATTCTGAACTATTCCATTTGTACATTTTGTATTTTTTTTTTTAATTTAAGAATATTAATTTTGAACAGGATTAAGATTTTAATTATTACCACCAACATAAATTATCTACGTGATCACAGTTTGGTATATCAAGAATTTTTTATATGCTTTATTATAAGCGGTATACGTTATATCAGATTTGGTATATCGAGATTTTTTAAATAATGTGAAACTGGTAAGTTCAGTAAGTCAAGAGTTCATTATATCATGGGTTGACTGGGTTCGTTATATCAAGTATTATCGATTTATACATTTATTAAACATGGTAAAAATATAATAATTAATGGATGTATGAAAAAAAAAATTTATTTTTTATTGATTTTCATAGGCATTTACTCTGTTGTAATAAACAGCAGAGCGATGCAGCAATGGTGACTGCTAATGATATCAATGAAGATGATAAAGATGATAAATCTATTCGGAGTTTTTTTTGGAATAAAAACTAGAAAAATGATCATTTATCGGAGTTTTTCAGGGAAATTTTTTATGGGAAGTATAAGGGTATTTGTTCCCGAAAGGTCCAAATATTGCCAAAGTCGACAGGTCTCTTTCTCTCTCTCTCGTTCTTAGGGTTTCTTAGGTAGAAAGGCCACAATCATCTAGCCTATTCAATTTAAAAAAAAGAGCCCAATAAAAGCCTAGACACACAACTTCAATAAAGCATAAAGATTGGAAGAGCCGTCCACAAAGTAAATATTATTCAACCTAATTTTCCCAGTTCGGAGAAATTTATTCAAGCCTCCATATTTTATCTTAATTTTAACCAGTTTTTACTCATACCCCATCTTTAAATAAGATATTTCATATCGTCACAACTAAAAATTCTCGATCTTCCACGTAAAGATGGATTTAAGATTTTTTAAACCTAAAAATTTTTTTTTTTGCATGACATCGTGACATCATCGCATTGCCGCAGTAAAAAAAATTTTCCGTCTCCCGAAAAATGGGCTAAAGGCATGTGATACCGACATCATTCATTTTTTTTTTTGTGGGGTACATTATTGTATAGGATGTCACGGACAACGCATTTATTTTTGACAATTTTTTTTTCTTAGAATTTATGCGTATTAATAATATACATGATCATTCAACCATGACTCATTATTTTCATAATCGAAACAAGTAATCTTTTTTGGCGTAAAAAATCAATCACCACTGCGATACAGTATATTCTGAAACACCAACTGCATAATTTAAATAGTTTGATCTGCAAAAGAATTTTCTTAAAAATAAGTTTCATTTCATTTCAACTATTTTAAAATTAGTAATTAAAAAAAAAAATCAGGTTCAATCTCTTTATAATATCACAAAAAAGAAAAAAAAAAAGAAAAAAATGTGAAACACTAGTTTAACCGGTGGACCGATCGAAAAGAATAACATATGAATGACTGGTGATAATGAGTCTAATACCTTAGGTTACCCAGTTACCCTGCTTGCTTTTTTTAGGTAAACAAATTTATAAGCAAAAGAAAAAAGCAGAAGGTAGTTCTTTAACAAATTCGTAAAAAAAAAATTCTCGAAAATCATTCTCAACCTTTTTTTTTTACTCGCTCTTAATCTCTCTTTTTTTAATAAACATTAAAACAAATAAATTATTAATACCGGTATATAAAAATATTTAAATTATATTTTATCACAAGAGTACCCAATTTTAGTACTACCTACTCATAATCACTGATAATGACCTTTTTTTTTTAAAAAAAAAAAACGAAAGTCTTTTAAAAAAGTATAATTTTATTTACACCTATTTATAAATTTTCACCTAAAAAAAAAAGTTTTGTTTTTTAAAGAAATTTGGTGTTAAGTTTAATAATTACATTTCTCCACATGTTTCACATTTTTGACGTGCAATCTCTTTTTCAAAGAAAAATGAACCATAATGAAACATAATGAAACATTCATTTTCGAATTCTCCTTTTTTTTAATTTTATACTTTCATTATTAAAATTATTACGAATTCTAGGTAATGTTAACAATGTAAAAGATCACGTTATCTACACCACATTTACCACATTTACTATATTTATCATTATTATGCCATCCTGGTTAGGTCACCTTATGTACATATTTATTTGTACACCATCAAACTTTTTATTAAAAAAAAAAAAAAAAAATTCCTGTTAGAAAAATCCTTTACATGGAAAACAAAACAAAATGTTTTTTTTTTTAAAAAAAAAATTCTTTTTTTTTTTGTTAATTTCCGTTATTAATTTATTAATTATAATTAAAATTTAATTTACCGTATTTATCATTATCATTGATTCGCTTTAGAAAAAAAAAGATTTAATTGAAGAGTTTCAAAATATTTTGACGCATTAATGCAATATGATGCATATGATGCATTAAGCGTAAAGAAAGAAATCGTTTTTTTAATCAAATGAATTTATTGTATACTAAATATGTTGTAGTTATATACTTATATTATTATTTATTCAATGAATACAATTAATAAATTTTCACGTTTATATCTATAGTAGTTCATGGAAAAAAAAAAATGTCCAAGGGAATAATGCCCAAATAGATTTTATTTTAAAAACTGCGGACAATGAACATGAATATAATCATGTGATTTTAACCAGAACATTTTATATTTATATTTTGTGTTACAACGTCCATTGTTTTCTCTTTTCACGTAAATATTTTATCGTATTAACAATCACTAATACCAACCTTTAATGGTTTATTTCTCGTACATCAATCAAAAAAAAAAAAAAAAAAAAAAATTTTTTTTCTTTTCCCAAACACTAAAACTAATCGACTTCAGCAACACAAATATTCATAATAATAATTCATGATTCCAAACAGGATCGATCTACCAATTTTTAGATCTTTAAAGGAAAAAATAAAGTCACATGTAACATTTTCCGATAAAGAAACAAATGAAAGATAAAAAAAAAAATAAATTTAACCCCCTTTAGATAAAGTTATTATCCATTAAAATTTAAAGAAATACAAGAACATAACAAGAATATTTTCTTGAGATGAACTCTAAAAAAATACAGTAGTAAATAGTAATGAAAATGATAATAAAATAGTAATTAAATAAACGTAAACAATAAATAAATAATAACCAAATCCTTTTTTAAACCATTAATAAAAATTTTTATAAATCCGATTTCGACTTTTTAATCTCATTCATATGAAAAAACATGATGATATCTTTTGTTTTGGTTCACGAGGTCTCATTGATATATTTTATTATATGAATAAAATTATATGAATCGAAACTCTTAACTCTTTTCGTTGAAATCTTTTAAATTTCTAAATAAAGATATTTGAAAAGTTATCAATATAGCGGCGTCTGTGGGTGAGTAGTAAAAGGGGGGTGAAAAATTATTAACAATAGTAGTGATGAATAATTTGTTGACTCCGTTCTTTTTCCCCTTCTTTTAATCTCTAGATTGAATTATATTTTAATGTATTAATGTGGATTTTACGCCAAATTTATCTTAATATATTTACTTCATTAATTTTTTTTTATGCAAAATATGCAAAAACATAATATACATATTTTTTTAGTAATATATACATTTCGTTATAGAACGTTTAGTTTAGAGCGTTTAGAACGTTTTTCGTTTTATTATTATTATATTAACCATAAATATTGTTGTTAACATTTCTATCGATGAAAAAAAGGATGTTTTTTTAGAATACTATAAAAATACTATCAAATACTATCTTGTACTTTTAAGATACTCTTAATATCGAAATTTTTTCGGTGTATACCAATAAAAAAAATCGCTAAAAAATCGTTAAATTTTATTGGTTTTCTTTATTATTATTTAAAAGGAAAAAAAAAAAAACAATGATATAATGATAAAAAATGATATAATGATAAACACCTTTTCACAGCTCCATCCCCCTTATAAAAAAAATTATATATTTAGATCCATACATTTTTACCAATTTTATTATGTATAACTCTATTAAAGTTACATATAAAAATCGTTATATAAGGATATATAAATGTTATAATAATGTTAATATAATGTTATATAATAAAAAAAAAATGTAAGCCATATGTGCAGGCCTTGTAGTAGTTTAATAGTTTAATAAAATTAACGCCACGTTATTTACAAATAAATACCGCATTTTACCATTATTTTCATGTTTTATTCGACATATTTAGGATTTGAATTTTAAAAAAAATGTAAGCCATAACATGTGCATGCCTAGTAGTAGTTTAATGAAATTGTTTTTTGTGATGATTTAGTTTAAAACTAACGCCACGTTATTTACAAGTTTTACCATTATTTTCATGTTTTATTCGACATTTTGAATTTAACAAATTCCCGTAATAAATAATCTCGGGTTGTACAAGAATGAGTAATACTTTATTTATTTTACATCTATAACTACAAATATGGTTAAAGTTATGAGTGACAAGGGCAAATCGTGTCACGAAACCTTATCTTGCTAATAATCGGATTAAAAATTCGTCACATTTGTCACATTCATCACATCCTAGTTGCTGGCTTTAACAAATTCTAAGGCAGGTTTCGTAATGGTGTAACAATTTTTTCGGGGATGGGGATGTATACCGGTTTTTTTATGTCGTTTTTTTTTTTTAAAAAAAAAAAAATTTCCGATTTATGATAATATTCCATGGTTTGTTTATTATTTATCATTATTACTTTGAATTTTTATATCGTGTTAAAAAAGATGAAAAAGAGTTTAATGGGCCTTTAAGAAGAATAAAAAATAGATTAAATTCTATCTTTTTTTTTAAAAAAAAAGTTTGACATCGTTTAGATAATTTTTAAAAATGTTTGTAAATCATCAACAAAAATCAATTTTTTTATGATTTATTTCATCCGTTTCAGAGTTTTTTTTATAAATAAATAAATAAGCGAGTTAATTAAAAAAAAGGGGAGGATAAAAAAAAATAAATAAATTTAATGCAAACAAAAAAAAAACATGAAAATGAAGACAAGAATAAATTTATTAATAATTATTTTACGCTCAATAAATAACAAAACACGCACGCACATTATCTTTTTTTACTGAACGTAACCGAACTTGAGAATTGTAAATAAATAAGTCTTACGTACTTCTCAGGACATGTGAGGTTTTTAAATTAGAGATTTTAATCTGACGAATAAAGATAAAATAAAAATTAGGTTATTTGCGTGAGTTTTATAAAGAATAAAAAGAATAAGAAAAAAGAAAGTGACAAAAAAATTTTTTTTCGCCATGCACAAAATATAAATAAATTAATAATTTAATTTATTTTGTTTCCCTATCTATGTTCATTATTTTTTAATTTAACTCAATACGAAAACCCAAGACACGAAGTATAACAAGGTATAACAATATGAAATCTATATATTCTGCTACCTTCCGAAATTTTTAATAACAAAAAAAAATTGCCATTTTTTAAAATAGCATCCAGTATAATTTACATGTAACATATTACATATATTAATATAGTATATTATATATTTTATATTCTTTTTTGTTTCATAATTAAAATCTACAGATATTTAGCTAATATGAAATTGCCAAATACTATGTAAAAGTTTAACTTTTTTGTTTATTTCCGGGCATAAAACATATGAACAAAAAGTTTTTATTTGAATTTGTAAACAATATTTTTAACAGATAATCAAATCGCAAAAAAAAAAGAAAAGAAAAGAAAAGAAAGAAAGAACAATGCAAAATAAAGAAAACAAATTTTCATCTATTATTAATTTCTTTGGAAATTTGGAAATAAAATTCTTTAAATTTTTTTTTTTCTTTTCTTTTTTATATATAAAAAAAAAAATGTGCATGTATGTAGAGAAAGAAAAACTTATGCCGCTTACTATGAACTTTACCATAAACTTTATCATGAACGAATCTAAAATCAAAATGACATTGTTAGTTTTATCAAATACGAAAAAAAAAATACAATTAAACGAAAATATTTTCAACCTTATTCCACAACATTAATAAAATTAACTAGATTACAAAATGAATTGAGATGCACTTAGATATTTTCAACTAAAAAAAAAAACAAATTTTTATTTATATTATTAGATTATTATTAAAATAGTTAAAATCGAATTTGTGATATTAAAGATCTTTTTAAAGTACAAAGTATAAATTATTATGTCACAAGGAGATACAATCAGGATGTGAACTTTAAGCAATAGATTAATTTTCTTAATTAGTATAATTGTATATATTATCAAAAAGTTTTTTTTCCTCACAATTTTGTTCTCGAACAAAAAGAACAAAAAAAAAAAAAAAAAAAAATTACTTAACTGTATATTACTTTCTACTTTTTTTTATGCGAGTTTTTATCATCTTATTATCTATCACTATTACACAAAATATATTTTTAGTAATCCAGTCCAAACGCTTATATTAGTTGCTAGAATCCTTTTTTTTATTCCCTCTTCATTTTTAAATATATTTCAAAAAACTTTTTTTTTAAGTAAATACTATAAATTCTTTTTCCCCTTATTTACGTTCTTATTCCCTTGTAAATATTTTTCGTTTGTATTATAACAAAATTTATTTTTAAAAATAATTCATATTTTCTCTTATATTATTTCTTTTTCTTTCTTTCTTTCTTACTTTTCTTACTTTCATCTTCAACATCTTCAACGAATATATGCATACATACATACGAAAAAAAAATGACTTCGTTACTACGGTAAGCCACTATATCTTACGTGAGGATACGTAATAAAGACGCTACCTAACTTTTATTATTTCTATTTCTCTCCCGTTCTTATTAATATTCCGTCCTTTCTTATAATAATAAGGTTGCTTTGAGAGCAAGAGCCTTTAATAACAAAGAAACGCTACAAAATTATAATAGATGTTTAATTGGACAAATGAGTGAATATCATATAACCAGTTTAATATTATCGAAGAAAGAAATAAAAGTAGCCATTTTACAGTATATTCAGCAATATGAAAAGATGATCCATTATATTTTGATGATAATAAAGAGGAATAGACTAGAAAAATCAAATACAGAAGTTGTTTTGATACACCTATACAATTCACAAAAAGATGATGAATTTTTAAATAAGGTATGATTGATCGGTGTTTCAACTATTGTATTAACACGTGATGATCCAAGATTTTCACCCACGTGACCTGCACAAAATGTCACCCCGCGTCACACCCCACCGTTAATATTTTCACGCCCCATTAAACATCACTGGTCACGTGGGGGGTTTTACTTGGTTACGATGATAATTGCACGTGACCCAGCGGACATCTGACGCAAAATCTTTTCTTTTATAAATAGGTTAGAACGCATTCAACCAATACTTATTGTAATATTCAAATATGTATGATAAAATATATAAATATAATATATAAGTGGCGTAGGCCTTATCGAATAAATTATATAAAAAAAAATTTTAAAATTTGGACTAGTGGTAATAAAAAAATTGATGATTTCATTCAAAATGTGCAATTAAAAATTAATATTTGGAACGATACACTATTTGAATGGATACCATACAATAAATTTGATGATGTTAAAGAAATAGGTAGAAGTGGTTATTCTTCAGTATATTCAGCAATATGGAAGGATGGCCCATTATATTATGACAATAATAGTAAAGAGTGGGTAAGAAAATCAGATAAAAAAGTTATTTTAAAATGCTTAATGATTAGTGAATTTTTGAACGTGGTATGTGTTATGAAACTTAAACTTTTGATCTAAAAAAAGTTTTTTTTTAATTATATGAAATTTTTTTTTAATTTTAATAGGTCAAAGCATACTTAACAGATAAAGATAAGATTATTCTTGAAGTATATGGAATATCTCAAAATCCGGATACAAATGATTATGTTATAGTTTTTCATATTAATAAGATGATTGAAATTTATGAAAAATATACGAAAAATTTTTTTACGAATTGGTCTTATAATTTTCCAACTAATAAAAAGATTATTGATTTCATTCAACAGATACAATTAAAAATTAATTTTTATTATGATATAGTATTTGAATGGATACCATACAGTCAGTTGAATAAAGTCACAAAAATAGGTAAAGGTGGTTTTGCTACGGTATATTCAGCAATATGGGAAGATGGTCCGTTATGTTTTGATGACAATAAAATGGAATGGACAAGAGAAATAAATAAAAAAGTCGCTTTAAAATGTTTAAATAGTTCTCAAAATATCAATGAGGGATTTCTGAATGAGGTATGAACTGCAAATTACCTTTATAGATCATGAATTTTAAAAAGATTATAAATAATTTAATAATTACATTTTTTTTTGTTTATAGGCTAAAGAATACTCAATTGATAGTCTTAATATTCTTAGAATATATGGAATATCTCAAAATCCAGATACTAAAAACTATATTATGGTTCTTCAATATGCGGAAGGCGGTGATTTTAATAAATGGATCAATAAAAATTATGAAAATTTTGATTGGATAAATAAAATAAAAGTATTAAATAATATTATTAACGGTCTTAAAGAAATTCATCAAAAAAAGAAGGTTCATCACGATTTTCATACAGGAAACATATTATTCCTTTTTACTAGCACTAGTGATATTTGCGATTATACACGTATTTCAGATATGGGATTTTGTGGAGAAGTTGACAATATTGACGAAGAAAAAATTTATGGAGTTATGCCTTATGTAGCTCCTGAAGTATTAAGAGGAAAACTTTATACTCAAGCAGCAGACATATATAGTTTTGGTATGATTATGTATTTTGTAGCTACTGGAAGACAACCTTTTGCTAATCGTGTGCATGATGAATTTTTGGCATTAGATATATGTGAAGGAATTAGACCTAAATTAAATGAGTTGGAGGCACCAAAGTGTTATATTGAATTAATGAAAAAATGTTGGGATTCAAATCCAAATAAGAGACCAGATGCAACCGAGATAAGTGATCAAATATATTCTTGGAAAAATGATGATTTTGAACATGTAGAAAATTATCGAAAAGCAAATCTTTTTAAAAGAAAACAATTAATAATTCATCCGAAAGCTATTTATACATCTCGAATACTTAATCCTTACACAGAAAATCTTTCGAAATATTATAACTCTAATTGTTCAGACTGTGCAATTGTTGATTAAAAGTAAAATATTCCATCTTCCCTAAAGATTTATTTATTTCGGATCCTATCAATAAAATGTATTATTATATAGTTTTGTTCAACATTGACTTAGGGATGGGAATCGATTATCGAATCTTTGTAGTTTCGATTTTTTGTTCCTTAAAAGATAATCCATTTTAAGCTTTGATAATTAATTCCATAATCAGTAAATATATAAATTCTGAATTAAAATTGTAAAATCTATTAAGACGTTACTAATACCTAACTGTAACATCATTGCCGATCATTGCCGATCATTTGCCGATCATTTCGTCATTTTTAAGTTTTTGAAGGCCATTATCGATCAATTTTCTTTTTTGAAAATATTTTAAATCATGCACTTTAATTTTGGATGCAATGCTAAATTAATTTTTTCGCTTAATTTCAATTTTCTCTTCAACAAATGAGATTCGATTTTGATTCGATTATCGATTCCGATCCCTACATTGACTGTATATGTATAGTACATGTAAATTTTTTTTTTTTTACATAATTAAAAACGATTTGAAATTGAACAAATTTAATTCGTGATTCACGAGTCAACTCAAACGATCTGCAAAAAATGAGAATCTGGCGTGGCGTCAAATAAAAGTAGAAAAAATTATTGTAAAAAACAAGTATTTGAAACTTTGGGATAAATATTATGTATTAAAATATGTTGATGTTAAATGGGTTCACATAAAGAGCATTATTTAAGGAATGAAAATCGGGTATCAGAAAAAAATTACTATGAGCGACATAAATTTGCACCGAAATCATATGTGAATTTTTTGCAGTTGACTCACGATCACGAATTAGTAACAAATTTAAAATTAGATTATCAGAACCATCAAATTGTTGAATATAATATTAAGATGGTAATTATAAAAATTAGAAAGATTTAAATATCGTCCAGTATCATCTATTTGGTCGCCAGTGATTTTTTTGATGATATAGATGAGAGTTATTTCACAAATATCATGATTTTCACGGCGCAGCCGTGATATTTATGTGACACGTGAAATAACTATTACATATATAATATGGGCAATATCAGCTGTATTCATGAATGTGACCCTTTGTTCTTTTTATTATTAATTTGTTTTTGTAGGATGTCCGTGTTTTCTTTTTTTCTTTTTTTTTAAAAATTTGATTAACTAGCGTAGTCCTACTTTCTCAAATAGTTCCGACTTCCGACCGAAGGGTGAGGTCCTATTTTTAATGGGATGAACGTTAAAGGTCTATACATATAAACTGTTTTCTTAAGCACTTGCTTGTATTTGTAATAGACTTTAATTACTACTCTTCTGAAATAAAATAAAATAAAATAAAATAGTATTCATGAATGTGATCTCATTCACGGAAATATACATACATATTGGTTGAGAACGAAATGTATACAATAAATGTTAAAATTGCGGACACAGGACTACATGGGCATGTTGATAAACAAATACCTTTTAATTTACGGCGTAATACCTTTCGTTGCTCAAATCTTTAATGGATATACATTTTCCAAAGAGTCTGACATATACAACGACATGATCATGCGGATCAGCGGATGTTGTCAGCTGGTGTACGCTCTTATTGTGATAGACCTCATGATTTACAACTTATACAAGAAATTTGTTCAGGAACCAGACCGAATATAGTCAATGGAACTCCACTTGTTTTCGCTAGATTAATGTTACAATGTTTAGATGCTGACCCATCTAATAGATCAACTTTACGAATGTTTAGGAAATTGGACTATGACAATTTGTGACGATCCTGATCCATCCGATTTATCTAATCAATTTGACGTTGCTGAGGAATTTAGGATTCTCAAGTTTAGAATAATTCAATTTTAACATTTTATCATGTCATGAAGAGCTATTTATTACAGCAGTCGACCATTAAATTTTTCGGAATCTTTTTTATACGAAAAAATTTAAAAAGGGAATACACATCGTTTATCGTAACTTTTGGCATAAATAGAATGCTAAAATCGGTAGAGTTCGTTTAACGTCGATTCGTTACACCAGAAATTCTTTTCCCAAAATTCGTTTTATTCTTTCTTTTCGTTTTGTCATCATTCACAAGATCACAAAAATCGGAATATTAACATATATGGTAAATTCTCTTTGGGTGTTATTATGTAATCAATTATGTATTTCACACAATTTTTTTTTTAAAAAAAATTAATTTGGCAACTTTTCATTCACATTGAATGACATTAAATAAAATCTCTATTTTTAACTGAAAATGGAATTGTTTCTAAAAATTTCGAATGTTACACAAAAAATAATTAAAAAATAGAAATATTTTTTTTTTTAAAATAAAAATAATTTATAATCATACACTCTCAATTCAAACTATAAAGCATTATTTGACACCACATCTCCTCTTTAGCAGATGATTAAACCATAAATGTAAATTCACAGCTCCTCCATGAAGGATGTCTCTTGTTTTAATTAAAAAATTTTATTTATAATTATTTATTTTGATTTATTATTTATTTATTTTTTTAAAAAATGCAAAACAAATGAATCTTAATAAGTTCAATACAATGAAAAAATTTTTATAAATTAAATTACACGTTTTAAATCATATAAAATATAAAATGTATTAATGTAATTGTATAATATCTGCGCCAAGTCTAGGGTAATCCGTATAATCTTAGGATTTATCCATTTGTAAATTAGCAGGTCCGAATTTCATCCGTTTAAAATTATCCAGAACAATTGGAGGACCACCCGCACCTTTACGTGAATGATTTATTTAATCATTGCTACTCAGGTTAAAATACATATTTCCCAAGTTCAAAATATGAAATAATAAAATAAAATTTAAGAAAGAAAAGAATTTTTAAGTTATACAAATAAAAATACTTCCAAATATTTAAAATTAAAAGTTTCCTTTTCCGAACTAAATTAAATAATTAATAATTTCAAAAACGCATGGTAACAAAATTTTTAAAATTGTAAAAGTTAAATTTCTGAAGTTATTCCGGACTACATCGTCTAAAAGTATCGCCCCCTCATGATTACATAATGCTCCTTCCTAAATTATCCCAGGCTAAATGGATCACTCCAGTATAGAACTTTAAATAAATAAATTAAATTACCCAATAAAATTAATGATTGATAGGTCATTAATGTCAATTCCGGACCGCAGTAAATTTAAAATTTTACACGTTCTCTACACCGGAGGATTTCATCCCGGTTCATAATGATGTAATAATTTATTCCGATTTCCTGATACTGTGGTAGTGTGTCAAATGCTACAAAAAAAAAAGTACATTTCGCATTTCGCAGAAAAAAAGCATAGACCATCTCACAAATTATTCTTTTAATTCTTGTAATAAAAATTTTTTCTTACCTGTTTTGTGAAAATTAGGTGAACTAGCGTTATTAACCATATTTCGTCTTTTAGACTTAGATCTACTAGATCGGTGATCGGGATCAGATTGATGCTGCGGTCCTACGGTAAGCGTGATTTCTTTTTTCGTTCTTTCACCTCTTAGGTTTGGATTGGCGATATAATCAAAATAAAATAATTTTTACTAAGTAGATATTAATATATATGCTTTGTATGATTCGTTAAATATATTTTTTTACTTAAAAGAAAATTTTATTGTTATATTGATTTAAACTCATTTAATCCTATTGCAACGCAACAGGCTACAGCTAGTAATTAATAATAAAAATGCTCTCTTCATAATGGCCTTTTGGCTGAACCCCTGGTATTCGGCACTAAAGAATTATGCAACGTTGTATCGATTTTTTAAACTCTTTTAGATTAAATCTAATCAAATACCATAAAATTTTCATTACGCAACTATTGATGTAATCTTTACGCAGTAATCATATTGAAATTTCATTCATTAAGCATTTGCGATTAGCAAAGTATTTATTGAAAAAAAGCAGCATACATAAAAATGGAATTTCTAAATAAATGTAAATGATATGTATATATTGTATGTATATATATAAATAAAAAGTAAACAAGGATAAAATATAAAATAGAAATAAAATAAGGTTAACTTCAACTGTTCAACATGCTCTTCAGTTACTTAAATATTTGATTCCAATGAAAGAAACTTCATTCAATATTATTTTCGCAATCTTGACAAATTTCATTTAGTTCTATAAAAAAATAAGTAAATAAATAAATCAGATAGGAAATATTAATAAGGTTATAAATAAATAATAAGTTACCTAATTCGCTTAATTGAACATCTAAACACGCTGAAACTGCAAATTTCATGAAATAGTATTTGACCATTAATAAATAAATATAAATGCAATAATCATAGTAATAATAATTAAGAGAAATACTTGCTTGGATTCGCTGCCGTTGATTGAATATCACAATTAGCATCTATTGGGGAGGGGAAAAAAAATAAAATTATTAATGTAATTTTTCATAACAAACGTAAATAAGTTAAATTAAATTACCTGAGTTAAATTGAAAAGCAGAAGAATTTACTGGTTCTGGAAGATTTTTAAAATTTAAATGTCTACTAGTGTAAATAGCTTGTGGATGTGTTTGAATATTTTTGGACCTATCTTCATTTGACCTGTTATTAAATTTTTTTTCTCTAATTTCATCACAATCTTTTATTTGAAGAAAAATTTCAATATTTTGATTATTTTCACTATTTTTACTATCTTTAAACCATTTCAGTAATGTTTGATGTAATTCTTTGGCAGTTGGTCTATTTTCTATTTTAGCATCCCAATTCCCAACATCTTGTAATCAAGTCTGCAAGTAATTTTGGTACGTCTTTAGAAATTTCTGGTCTCTGCCCTTTACATATTTTAATGGCTAAAAATTCATCATGAGGAATATCATCATAAGGAATTTCCTCAGAAAGAAGCTCATTCATTATTATTCCAAATGAGTAAATATCTGCTGCTTTTGTATATTGATGTCCACGTATAACTTCCGGTGCCATATATGGTAATACTCCACAAATTCCTTCTCTTTTAACTGCTTGCTTATTTGCTGGTCGAGACATTCCTAAATCACATATATATGGTATAAATTCAGAAAATAATATATTTCCAGAATGAAAATCTTTATGAACTTTCCCAGCAATATGAATGTCTGAAAGTCCTCTTGCAATTCGTTGTAGTTTATTAAGTTTTGTTCTATAACCTATGTATTCTTCAGACTTATTTAAATAATTTCTCAAGTTTCCATCTTTACAATATTCTAAAACCATCATATAGTCCTTAGTATTTGGATCTTGAGTTATTCCATAACATGTAATAATATCAAGAAGATGAATCTGAAGATGAGATTTAATCTAATCGAGTAAAAGAAAAATTTGTTAATAAATAAATGCAAATAATAATACAGTCTACCCTTCCTATAGCGAATTTTTATATAACGAATCACGTGACGCTTAGCCAATAAAATATGTAATTTTCCCTCGCTATAACGAAGTAACCAATTAAATTCTTCAAATTCTTCGTTAACTTGCTATAACGAATTTGAGGTGCAGAACGGCTTCTTCGCTGTATCAAGGGTAGACTGTATTAAATATAAATAAAGCAAGTTCAAATTACCTCATTGAAAAAATCTGAACTTATATCAGAAGAATTATTCAAACTTTTCAATGCATATTTATCTTCATCACATCTACGCCATTTTTGATTTTCAATATCCCAATAGTCAGTATGTCCTTCAGGCCATTCAGCTAAATATACTTTACCAAAACCACTTTTTGCAATATAAGTGATATTTTGAAATTTTTCATAAGGTATCCATTCAAGACATTTGCCATAACATAAAGCATTAAGTTGTGAATGTTGTATAAATTCATCAATATTTTTATTTCCACTAGTCCAATTTTTAAAGTTATCCTTAAATCTTTTAGCATTACAAGGTTGACACCATCTTTCTCCTGTACCAGGTTCATTACATTCTCCACATATTCCATATACTTGTTTTCTTTTTTCTAAATCTTCCATATAAATTATTCTTTCATCTGCATCTTCTGATTCAGTAGTTGAATCAATAGTAGAAATTTTGACATGAAGCTTTTAACGATCAAAAAATTATCATTATTTTATTATAAAATTCAATATTACTATAATTATTAATAATAAATGTGAATTTATAATACCTGATATTTTCTAAAATCAAATTCTTTCCATAAATTCTTTGGTTTTTCTTCCATACTAATTAGTTAAATTATATGAATTATAATTTTGTATATGCGAGTAATTTAATCAAAAGAAATTTTAGAATTATAAATATTTAAAAACGACCGGGTTTGAAAATACAAAATTTTGTACTACGGCTTAAACATAAATTTTTTATGCAGAAAAAAGACTAAATATGGCAATTTGGCAATTTATAAAATAAAACGCTTGTTACACATTAATATCTGATTGTTACAAAAAAAATATTCAATCAATTTGATAGGTTATATTTAATAAATCTAATTTCGATTGCATACGCCACCAAGTTTGCCAAGTCTTTAGATAGAGTTTAAACACATGTACTGTGTACTGTTTGTATGTGACAACATATTATTATTTATAGATCTTGTACGGTGTTGTATTTATATTAATTCGTGATCCACGAGTCAACTGCAAACGATCTGCAGAAAATGGGAATCTTGGCGTGGCGTCAAATAAAGTGAAAAGTAATGTAAAAAGTTATTGTAAAAAACAAACTATTTGAAACTTTGGGATAAATATTATGTATTAAAATATATTGGTGTTGAATGGGTTCACATAAAGAGCATTATTTAAGGAATAAAAATCAGGTATCAGGAAAAAATTACTAATGATCGGCACCGAAATATACGAGTTTTTTGCAATTGACCTCACGGATCACGAATTAATAGTATTAATGAAGAAATGAGCGGAATTTTTGGTAGTATAGGTAACTTTTTCAAAATATTTTATAAAATCGTCACAGACACAATATTCACGATTGTCATGTGACCAATGCAAAAAGTTCTTCAACTAAAAACACCTTTCCATCAAAAGGATGATTTGGAAAGATGCCAAACATTTACAACAATTGTTAGCAGGAATTATAATATTTGTAATATAAATTTTATATATTTTATTCATCCGACCTTGGCGTCACGTTAAAAATAATTGATCTTTTTTGGAAACAATAAATATGACCCCTAACTTAGTTTTGTAAAAACCGTTCTGAAAGAGGAGAGTTAGTCCCGAACATAGTAACTGTATTAATGATATTATTATATCCTCCGAGGATTGCATCTCTTAATCGTTGTCTTGCTAATTCTGGCTTGCGTAGCACACAATATACACCAACGGAGATCCAATTTTGATTGAGATTTCGTAAGAATTTTTATTAATACTATTATATCTTAGATATCTTAAAGTATCTACTAGATGTTCCCGGCTCTTTATCCTTATATATTTCTCTTCAGGATAACGATTATTGAAGGGAATGTCAACTAAATGACTTGATAGTTTCCGTATTGCTTTTATATTATTTTTGGTCCATTCTGGAGTGTCAAGTAATGTGATGACAAAATTACTATCTCCTCCTTTAAAGACTTTTTTGAAATCCTCAAACGTTTTTTTGTCTTCTTTGGTAAACTTTACACCCTTTTTAACATAACATATATAGTTGAATGGTGGCTGAGTACGCGATAAGACCTCTCCGAGAAATTTGATAGCTTTGTTGTTTTCTATATTTCCTTTGAATGATTCACATAATCCAATCGTGTCATATATCTCAATGCAAACTATCATAAGTTACATTCAACTGCACCATTACTAATGGTACGTGTTTTTGTGATAAATATCACCTTGAACAAGCATATTAGCGAGAGTGGACTTTCCCTTTCCGGCGGTACGTCCGAAAAATTACAGATAATGGTACATCAACTAGAGAGAGGTTATTCCTATACAAGTGTATGGAACGGTCAGGATTAATCCTCTTCTACATATTCACATTTTTTTTTTATTAATAAATAAATATTAATAAGATAAATATTTATAATAAAATTACCAGGTAGTTCCCTTGGATATATTTATATGCTTTTTTATGGTTAAACAATCAGATAAACAAACGTCAGATGATATATCAATTATATATCAATCGATATATCTATCAAACAGACGAGATATACTGAATTATTCAGGCGGTGATAATATCATGGTATGTATGGTATATATGGTGGTGACCTGATGTATGGTCATGTATGATGTAGAGGTACGATCCGAGTTCTAAAACACCATCCGGATTGAATTCGGATGCTCACTAGCACATCCGGATTCAATCCGGATCGTTAAACTAATCTTAATTCTGGCCGAAATTGTAATTTTGGGCAGAATTGAAGTTTCAATAACGAGAGTTAGCTTGCCTAAACTTTTAGTACTGGCTCAAGCTAACTATAATGCTGGTCAGAATTAAAAATCGGATCAATCCGTCAAAAATAATCGGATACGGATATCCGATTTCAATTCGGATGAACGGATCAATCCGAATTGACCGGATACGGATTGTAGTACTAGTATGATGGACGATATGCCTGATTAATATGCACTGATTAATATGCACTGACCAATTTGATATCTTCCGTATATGCTAATCAAAAAATATTAGAATGCCCATAATTTCGAAATTTGCTTCATCTCAAAATATGTGAATGGGTCAAAATCTTTTATATAAGTGTTGGAGTGATATAAATAAATAAACAAAATATTAATCAGTAAATTGGCATTAGGTGTAGGAGTAGCGGGAAGAAACTCTTATTTTATAGGTTAGAGTTCAAGATGCTTCCTCCCTTGAAACTCACTACTCCATTTTTTACATATAGTAGTAATTCCAATTAAAATAAAAGATCTTTATTATAAATCGCTCCATATATTAAAAAATTTTTTATTGTGAAATTGTAAAATATCATATATTTTTCAAATTAATATTACAAGCTTCTTTATTTTTCACACATTGAATGGATAGAAGTATAGTAAATAAATTCATTGGATTTTTTATAATCTTATTTGAAATTTCCTTTTCATCATATTTATGAAATAAGACTTTTTATGAAATTCTTGAAGAATATTATAACAGAAGTTAATGAATTTAATGTTTCTATCTTTGACAGAAATTTTAATTATCCTTTTTGGATGAAATGCAATAGAAGATACAATTTACAAACTTCTTTATCTTTCACACACTGAGAAGTCAAGTTTGACTTTCTTTCCAGAGCTATTCTCTTCATAATTCTCAATAGATCCATGAGCAGTCTGAAAATTAGGATTGATATCCTTTGTCATGTAAAACGTGGAACGCGATGCAAATGTAGGACCAAAATACTTTTTAAAATTGCTTTTCGTAATAATGAGGCAATTATTGGTTAAAATAGTGTCATCAAATTGTTGTATTGTAAAAGCAATTGTTACGTGTTGACATTGGGAAAGGATTTTGCGAAGCTCTCCCGTGGTGCTCTCAAGATTCTTAATGTGTTCTTTTTTAAGACTTACAGCAGTGTCTGAGAGGTAATATAAGTTGTTGTTTTGAACTATTGCCCTGATGACAAATGCATCCCCCCATGCTTCAGAAGATGCACCATTGATGATCACATTCTCACCTTTCACCCAATCAATTGAATTTAATTCTTTATCCATTGGTTTCACACATGGTAATTGTTCTTTTGCATAGCAAACAGTAAGTTCCTTCAATTCCACCTCAATATTCAAAGTTGTTTGAGTCCCATGGGCGCCACGATACAACTCACCCAGACGCACTGATTTCTTTCCACGTTTTATTAGCAGATTTGTACGGAATGCATCATAATTTGCTACAAACATCTCCCACGACATTTCATTTTGTACCGGAAATACCTCCTCAAGTTCTCTGTCCACAATTTTTAATTTGTCATTGTATAAACAGATAAAAAAGAAAGGCATCTTGATGGTAAATTCAGAGTTATAGGGATCGCAGGAATTGAGAATGATATGTGTGTCACGCTCGAGGTTTCCAATCGTATAATCTTGCTTGCTTGGATCCAGGCATGTATTGCGACTAACAGGAATTTCATCAATACTGTGATAAAGAAGCTCTAAAGCAAGTTTTTCATTATTCTCAATGGTTTTGTATATGTTGTAGCGTTCTTGGAGATTGTGTTTGACATTATAAAAGATGGTATTAAAGTGCTGTTTATAAATTTTTTCAAAGAATTCCTTCTCACCGCCTCCAATTTTAAAGCATTCATCAAAGACGTATTGAAGTGCACGAGGCAATCCTCCGGTGTCTTCCAAAAGTTGGAGAAATGGTTGACAAAGCATCCATTTGTATGTACCGCAGTTGAATGTTTCTGCATCGAATTTTTGTGCATAATGATTTGCAATATCAAGCATTGCTCTGAGCGACAGTTGTGGGCAATTGACGAATGTAAATGAAACACCTGCTGGTTTTTTCGCGGAGAACACAAGTTGTGGTGCTGTTCCAGAAAGAAATGTCTGGACAAAGATACTGGAGGGTGGACCAAATATGAATGATGCAAGGCAATTAATCATTTCCTTAAATATGTCTTTTCCTGCCATTTTCCTTTTCATAACTGCGTTAGACTCCCACTGATCGATGAGCTGAAACTCGTCAATATGAAGAAATACAAAGAGTTGTTGATAAGGGAGGCTTATATGTATATGAAAATAAATACTAAGAAAAACATCAGATATTATGAAAATGTCTCTGTATTCCCAGATTAGTCTACGAAAAGTTTCAAACTTCATTTTATATTTTCTTTCAATGAAAAATGTGAAGGCGATTCGCAGGCCGATGATGACTGATGGAGTTAGTTCATCATCATATAAATCAAGCTGACAGTCATTACCGAAGTCTAAATAGAGACCTATAATATGCAGATTATTTTTCCACTCGGAAGGGACCCAATTCTGATTATTTTCCAGGTGTTTGAATAGTTCTTCTCCATACCGAGTTTTACCTATGCACAAGATTTAGTGATAATGAATAACTACGTGTGACACTCTATTAAGAACATACCTATTCCGGGAGCCCCATCACTCACAAGGATGTCAAAATCTGGTTTGGATTTATTATATATAAGATGGTTCTTAATATTACTTTTAATAATTTTAATCGCTTTTTCGGTGTCACGCTCCATGAAAGGCATATTATCATCAGGTCCAACAATATCAACACTAGTAATAGCATCCTTTAAGGCAATATTAATGGCATCCATGACTAGTGATTAAAAGTCAATTAAAAATCCGATTACACAAGAAGATTCTGCTGTAATGAAAAATACAACTTCGCGTGTTACCTGTTTTCACAGTTTCTTGTGCTGATTATAAAGAAACAGGAAGGAAACCACAAATGCATGTGGTGCATGTTGGCAAAAAAATAATGACATTAGACCAAAGTTGATATTTTGTTAAGCGAATTTCTCATTCGAGAGGTAAAACATTGAGACACTTACCAGTAGCAGAAACGGGTATGAAGGTAATTAAAAAAAGAATGATGACATAGTGCAAGGTTAAAAATTGAATACAGGTATTTTTTTTTTCAACTTAAATTTCGATTAAACATTGGGAGACACTTACCAGTGTTGGGTAGTTTCACAATGATGAGACTTTTATCGGCTTCATCTTTATTTTTAAAATAATTCGAAAGAAAGTTGATAGCTATCAACTCTTGGCCTTTATTAATTTGTTCTTCGGTAAAATTTCCAAAAGTGACGTCAATCTTCCAAAGGGTCATCTTCTTACAATTAATCTTAACTTCATTTAAATTACCACCACGTACTTCATTATAGATAATATACTTGAGGTCTCCAATTTTGAGACTACTAAATAAGACTTTAGAATCACCAACATTGTTGGTTTCGTAAAGGTTAACCGTAAAAGAATCAGAAAGCGAAGTCTTTCCTAGGAGTAAACAATTTAGTGTCATCTCCATTTTGGAAATAAATCTGATGTAAAACGATAAAAAAAAGAATTTTAGAGGAAGTAGTATTTTTTTTATTATTTTGAGAAAGTTTGATGTAAACCTCATCATGATTGATCAGTGGCTTATAATGACGATATAGGTACTAATAATGATTAATATGATTACTGTACTACCTAAGAGGCTAAGATTGTAAAAAAAAAAAAATTTTTTTTTTGTTAGCCATTGACCATATTGACCATATTGCTGTGGCATTTGAAACACCGTTTTTAGCACTTTAGCCCTTTAATACATATTTGCAATATATACAACTACAATAAAACATATTGTTATACTAAACTAATTTCAAGACTAATTTAAAAGATTTTTAAAAATCCTGATTTAAAACTAATTTAAAACTAATATTAATTTAAAATTAGACTTGAAAATAAAATAAAATTTTAAGCATTTTATTATATAAGGCGGCACAAAGTAAATAAAATTTTATTCAGGCACGGGGATAAAAATTTTTTACAGGGTCATGTGATAACCCAAAAAGTTGATAAATCGCATGATCAACTAATCAGTCATTGATTGGTTCGAGCAAATGCTCGAATATGATTGATTACATGTGATCGATTAACGAATTCACTAGTTGTTGCAAAGAAACTAAAAATTTAATTTACTAAATGAAATAATGTTACAATTTCACAAATTCAACGGTTTTATACTGTATTTAATAATGAATTAAAGGATCATTTGTTATTTTACTGTTATGATCTATTATTACGATAACGTATTTAAATCTTCTTCAGATTCTTTTATATTAAATTTATTGGAAATTATGTTGAATACTTTATATTTGTTACACTTTCATTTCTTTCTTTATACATTACGTTCCTATAATTAAAATTAAAAATAAAAAATTGTATAAATGGCTTGAGGATGAAATTTCCATAGTAGTTAAAGAAAGAAAGTTGGAAATTGAGAATACTAGAGAACTTTCTTCGAGTATTCTGAAAGAGATTCACAAAAGATTAAAACCGGACAAAATCTTAAGTTCAATACTAACAGTGATATTAGTGTAAATATTCCTAAATATTCTTAGAAGAAATCGAATAGGTTTACGAAAGTTAAAAAATTCTAAAATAATTACTTCGGATTTATGCGGTTCAATTATACAATTATTTTTACGTCAGTTCCAAACCCGACCAATATATCAACGGGATTTTGGCCTGAATTATGATCGATTTTGGCCAACATTATGCATAATTTTGGCAAAGATAAATACCGGATCTCGAAACATTTAAATTAAAAGTTTATTTATAAGAAAATGAATTTTTAATACATAAGATAATCTATATTTTTTTGATTGGATAAACAGATTTTAAACCGGTTTCAAAAACTAAGTTTTATACTTATTATAAATTTAGTTTAAACCGAAATTTAAACCGTTTCACACTTGAGTTTTTACAAATAAAATTTAGTTTAAAACATTATTCAAATTAGAACATTCTAAATTAAAATCATATGTAAATTTTAATGCAGAAATTGTAGATAAAAATCTCTATTGCTTCGCTGCACAGAATTATAGAATATAGATCTAAAAAAACTCAAAAATTAAATATAGAAATGACGATAAATGATTAACATGTCTTATTATACTATATATAGTAATAATTTTTTTTTTTTTTTATTGATAAATAAAGTAAAAATAATCCATTTTACAATCACGTTATAATTGATTTGCGTGACGATTATTTTTAATGAATTATAGAATTATACCGATTTTATATAGGATATACGAAAATGGGCAATGTGTTACTATAAAAATAAAAACGCGGACAATTCGTATAATTGATTAATTGTATAAATTGTACATCAGTATCACAAACAATGCAAGTAATTAGTCCATTATACTATTTTAATTTCTATATTCATAAAAATCTTTTTTCAACATTTATCGAACTTTCTAAAAACTTCGAAAACTTTTAAAAGTATAACATCTTTAACTTTCATATATTGTACATGAAATTTATCTTTTGTACCTTCTTTACCTAAAATTCCGTAACTTTTTTCCCCATTAATTCCTTTAAAACAACATATATCTTCTCGTAATTTATCATTGTTATTATTATTATTATTGTTATTATTATTGTTATTATTATTATTATTATCATTATTATTAATTAACATTTTAATACTACCAACATAAAAATATATTGCATTATTCACATGTGTAACCCACACTTCAATTAATTTCTTTTTTTCGAATACCGCTTTACATTCATCATTAAATTCAAAATCAAATGTTTGGCATGTTGAATCGTATCTAATGAAATCTGCAAAAATTTGTTTTGATTCTTTGGTTTCTTTATTCTTTTTTTTGTTTTGATTATTCTTTTCATTTTCATTCGTCGTTTTAAACTATAAATAAAATATTATAATGTAAATATAAATTACGTTAAAACAAAAATTGTAAAATATTAAACGAAAAAAAAAAAAAAATTATTTACCATGAAAAGCCATCCGTCTTCATAATATTGTAATAATTCATCGGAAATTACTATTGGAATCAAATTATTCCATCTTTTACATGTCCTTCGTAATTGAAATAATTCGGGAAAACTAAAAAGAAAAATATTAAAAAAATAAAAAATAAAAATAAAAATAAAAATAAAAAAAAAATTAAAAAAATTTAAATTTTAACAAAATTGAAAGAAAATAAATTTACCTCATTTCATGTTCATGATATAATCTTGTAAATATGTCAAGTAATAATTCATTCGGTAATTTATTGGCCATGATTATTATAATTATTATTCACGATCAAAAAAAAAAAATTTTTTTTTTTTTTCTTATAATAATATTTTTCGATGAATGTACGCTCAAAGAGAAAATAATTAATGGAAAATGATTCGTATCTACAAAAAATTTTCATTTATATTTATACATTTTTTTTTTTATAAATAAATAAAAATACGTATGTTTGCAGCAAGTGGCCGTTTTGTTCAATGATAAATAATAATACAATTATTTTACATTATTCAATACCTTTTTTTTTGCATCTTGTTATTGTCGCTATTGTACGGGATTGATCTATAAACGCCTACAGGTTGCAGTAAGAATTATGCAATTGCAGCTGAAACATTATAATGGAAAGAAGATTACGTAATAATTTATCATGATCCTCCATGCATGACATTACAATCAAGTGAATTTAGTAAATTATTTACTCAAACCAGTTCGTTATACAAATGAAATCGGGTTAAACCTTTAACCGTATCAAAGATTATCATATAAATAATCTCACATCCCCCCTTTTTTTTTGGATTCTTTCTTTCACTTTTAATTTCCTAATATTTATGTTCAAAAAGATGCAAGCTATAACGTACCAAGATCCTTTTAAGGTTATTGTTAAGACCGTTGATATTCCAAAAATAATTGAACCAACTGATGTTATTGTGAAAATTATTGTTAGTGGACTATGTGGATCGGATCTTCATAGTAAAAAAATGAAAAAATTTGTTTTTGTAAATAATTTTATTCTCATAAACTTAATTTAACTTTGATATTTAATTTGATTATATTTTGATTTTTTTAGTTTATAGGGAAAATGAGAGAGGATTGGATAAAGGAACCATAATGGGTCATGAATTCGTTGGAATCATTCATGAAATTGGTGATGCCGTAACGACCTTATCAATTGGTGATCGTGTTTTTTCTCCTTTTACAACTTCTTGCGATAATGTAAGAAAGTTCATATTATATAATAATTTATTAATAAACTTCTTTAATAATTTTTATAATTTAAATTTTTTTTTTTTTAGTGCTTTTATTGTAAACGTGGAATAACATGTCGTTGTGAAAAAGGCAATTTATACGGATGGATATCAAAAGGGAAAGGAATTCAAGGAGCACAAGCGGAATATATTAGAGTCCCTCTTGCTTCTACAACATTAGTTAAAGTTCCACAAGATATTAACGATAATGTGGCATTATTACTTGGTGATGTATTATCAACAGGTTATTTTTGTGCCCAAAATGGTTTGGGTCATGAATTTAGAGATAATGACTTTGTTGTGGTTATTGGATGTGGTCCTGTTGGATTAATGGCTATTGCTGCTGCAATTTTTCTTGGCGCTAAATCTGTTTATGCCATTGATTGCGTTGAAGAAAGATTAAAAATTGCTCAAGAATTTGGTGCTAATATTATTAATTTTGTTGAATGTAATCCTTTGAATAAAATTAAAGAATTAACTGATGGTCGAGGTGCTGATGTTGTGTTGGAGGTAAATATACCAAATTTTAATTAAATTGAATATATGAAATATATATAATTTTTTTTTTATTTAATTAATGATTTATTTTTTTTTTTAGGTTGTTGGTAATCCTTCAGCACTTGAATTAGCGTTTAATATTCTTAGAACTTCTGGTGTAATATCTAGTGTTGGTGTTCATAATTCAACAACTTTTCCTTTTAGTCCAGCAAGGTAAATTTTTTTTTAAAAAAAAATATTCAAAAAATCATCTATATTATTATTTAATTTTATTGATTTTCTTTTTTTTATTATTATTAAGTGGGTATGATAAAAATCTTACATACAAATCTGGTAGATGTCCGGTAAAGCATATTTTAACTAAATCAATTCCATTGGCACTTTCTAAAAAATTTGATTTTGAAAAAATCATTACTCATACGTTAAAATTATCTGATGGTGAGAATGCTTATAATATATTTGATAAGAAATTAGATGGTTGTATTAAAGTCGTATTTAAAATTTAAATATTGTTGTTTTTTAATTACTTTATGAAAAAAAAAAAAAAAATCATTGTGATATTAATTATTTATTTTTTAATAAAAAAAATATTTAATTACGTAACGTTGAACCAAATTTTTTCTTATAATTTTTTTAATTTTTACTAAAAATATAATTAAAATTTTTTACAATCAGGTAAAGTTTTTTTTGGAATCTTAAATATTAAATTTCGATTGACATTACAAAATGAACAAAATGAATATATAATTTTCTTTTACTTAAAAGAAAACTATTGTAAAATTATCAGCATACCAGTTACATGTTTGACGAGCGTCTATTATTTTAAGATCAAGTCAGTCATGAGAAATCAGATTTCAAACGAGAAACGAAATAACTAGCTTATATATATACAAAGATTATATCTAAAATAATCCATCGATAATATTATTAGAATTGGAATATCTATTAAGAAATTTATATATTAAATAGTTATTTGGATGGGGGAAAAGAGATATCAGTCGAAGACCGATATCCCCATTCAATAACTGTAGGAATACTGCGTTTTCAATATTGGATGTCTCACAAAAATATCGGTCATTAAAATCCCGCATATTCTTAATCGACTGAACAATAACAGATTATTATAACGGCTCATGGTTTATTTTATTTACCATTATTATTTGAATTAATTTGTATTTCAAATTTTGTTATGCGATTAATTGCGGTAAAATTTTTTTCGGTTCAGAATCCCAACATTGATTCATTCTTGGTTTCATTCTATTTATTTATTATTCTCATTGCAGGATTATAATTATCTACATAATTAGCAAAAGGTGTTCGCTCAGATGAAACCAATACTGTAAATATCAAATGCAAAGGTAGTTTCCCGTCAATAACTTCTAGTGTTATATAATGAAGATTTCCATACACGCAATATCAGCATTTAAGATCACTAATAATGATTAATCCGATAATATAGAATGCAAATCTCCGTGAATTCTGTTCTCACTATGAATTATATGAAATGCATGAAGTATATATATCATAAGTAAAGTAATTTGGATTCTTTCTTTCCATGTAAGGTCATTATGATTTCGCTGTAAATAATTCTTAAATCTATGTCCAATACAACAATACAACACATTACAATTATTTACAAGCATATAATTTCTTTTTTAAACCAAAATATGGTCCATTCCTAATATCGATCTTGCACCTTGTAGCTCTGCATCATTCAGCGTTGATCCATGTGATTTCCCATATAAAGATTACACGTATATTTTTTTAAAAAAAAGTTATATAAAGCCGAATAGAATCCTTTCAATATAAATACCCCATAAATCTAGCACTTTCCAACATTTTCTAATCTTTTAAGTATTACTCAGTAACCTTTAAAACTTTTCAGTTGCTTTTCCTTAGAAACCCATTTATTATAACGCCCATCAATCCAATCTGCTATATAAATTTCGGAGAATCCACCTTTAGTTAAAATATAAATTATAGAAATCCATTCTATTAATGTATTAAATTGTTATCCAATTTAAAATTTTTTTAAATAATCTCGAACACAATGTTCACAATTTGTTATAGTTAAACGTTCATTTGACATTTCGCAAATTATGTAATCCCGTCAAAGTTCTTATTTAATTTATTTATTGCTTCTCTTCTGTAAGAGATTCATCATTATTAATCGCAGTATTCACTAGGGTATATTGTTAATTTTTTTTAAATTTAAATAATTAAAACGAAAAGCAACTTCTTACGGCGATTGAGATCTAGTTTTGAGGAGACGTGTAGTCAAGGCTTAAATCTTGTCAAGATATTTAATTAGAAACGTATTAACTTCTCCGATTCTTCGATTTCTCGGTATTTTAAGTGAATCTCATATTTCATATTTATCTTATTATCTTATTATTGCATCAACTGGGACCAGTCAATAATTTAAAAGAAAAAAAATGGTATAGAAATAAAATATTACTGGAAATTATACGTCTATTAGCAGCCGTAATAATATTGCAGAATTTTAATGAAAACGGAAGGAAGGAGAAAGACTTTTTTTTCATTTAATAAATTATTTAATTCGATATATAATCTTTTTTGTAAAAATTAAAGATTTTCAATTGACGAGTTATAAATTAAGAAAAAGTTTCGCCCGATCAGCTGTTCGATAAATTATTTTTTACTAAGAAATTTTTTTATTCAACTATAAATATTGTAAATATATTTGTTATGATAGAAATTAAAAAAACATGAATTTATTATATTTATTATTAACGTCTCAAATTATTGTTATTAATCACATGATATTTTCGTTTTGTTAACAAATTATAAGATAATTTATACTTGGATCTCAAAATACCGTATATAAATTTACTAATTTACTTAAATTTGCGTGACCACGATACTCCAATTATTCACGTAAAATTATGACTTTAATATTGTAAATATTGTAAAGGACATTACTAACAAGAGTTACTATTCAAATTATTGGAAATATTCAGTTAGAGCACAAAGTATTTTTTGTTGCTTTTGAAGATTCTTTATGCATAATCATTTTAATCATTTTTTTTTATTAATTTAGAACATGTCGTTGATTGCAATCCAAAAATTCAAGAATTTCTAAAACAAAGTATTATTAGAAAACTTACTTTATTTAAAGAATAATAATAGTTCTTAGAAAAATATTCTCTATAAATTTGCTATTATTGCATTTATAAAAAAAAGCGTCGACTCAATTTTGGCATTAAAAATATTTTGATTTTCTGTTTTATATAAAAATCCAATTTCAAATACTTCAAATCACTTATTATATAATATTATAGTTAAAAGCTTTGCCATAAATTTTATGACAGTATTTATAACCCTTTATTGATACTTCTAATAAATAATTTATCGATGTTTTTAATAAACACACTCGCTAATAATAATTGAAATACAAATATGTGTTTTCTCTGTTAATACTACATACTAAAAATCTTGTCCTTTTTAGATTTTATTAAACATAATACTATGAGGTTAGTTGCTTATCGTGAAGAGAGAAGGCCTTTATAACTAAAAGCAAGAGTGACGTGAGCGAAAAAAGTCAAACTTCTAGTGTAACGAATCTTTATTTATTTAACTTCAATCTTAACTTCGTCGGAAATGATGTACATTGACAAAGCTAATGCAGTGAAATAAAAAAAAAGTAAAACACTTAAATCCACTTGTCATTGTCAATCATAGACTTAAGCCTACAAAAAAGCTATCTTGTTTGAGAGGTAAGCCATTTGGAGACACTTACTAGTGGTAGCAGGCTTCGGTCATACGATAATGTGGATTGTTTGGGAGTGGGGGTTTATAATCAGCTGGAAAAGGATCAGTTGTGTCCAACTTTTCGCCAAGTTCATCTGTCATATCAACGTTCTCACGAAATTTTTCGTTGAGTATTTTCCACTTCTTTTTTTTTCTTAACGCGAAATTTCAACCTTCCATAGCCTCAGCTCATTGACCTTGCATAGTTGGGCCATATCAGTTTTTTTGATATGCGAATTCAATAGGGACATCGGCACTATCAACTTTTGGTTATGTCGGTGATGTATCCTTAAAGACATTTTCCCCCTTCTTTCTGGAAGATTCAAAGAATGAATTGGAAGAAAAACTCGGTATTGATGAGAATCAGCAATGATGGCAACCAGAATTGTGCTATTAACAAAATATTGGTATTCACATTTTTAAAATTTCTTTTATCAATAATCTTTTTTCTTTTAGGGCACTAACACTAAGCCGTGTATTAAGTACTCCAAATTCTTTGCACTACGCATATGGATTAATTTATGGTACTTTGCCTTAACTCTTTGTCATTTCAAAGTTCTTTTAATGAAGACTTTAATACTTAGTAATCTGAATGTAAGTCTTTCAATTGTAATTGCAGAATATTTATGATCAATATAATTAAGATGATGACAAATGTTTGACCAAAAGCGGAAACATGGAAATTTCGAGCCAACATCAATTTGATGCCTCTCTGGTAAAATCTCTGATATACGTTATTACTAGACCAGTTGTCTAAAGCCAATATAGTCGCCAAATTTTCCTCCTGCATTCTGTAAGAAGAAAGCCAAAAGGACCTCATAATTATTGTTTGATCATCTGATTTCGGAAAGTATACACATGTTTTATACCAGTGTTGGCATTTGGCCACGGCCAAGAATTTTTTTGGCCATTTTGGCCGGCCAAAATGGCCAAACGGCCAATGGCCAACCCTAGCCAAATTTTGGCCAAATATCAATATATAATACTTTATTAAGGCTGTATTGGCATTTGGCCGCGGCCAAACGGCCAAATGGCCAACCCCGGCCAAACGGCCAAGTGCCAACACTGTTAAATTTATACTATCTACTTTCAATACTGGTTGGCACTATCAACTATTGTTTGTAAATCTAGTAGCATATTTATTGATCGTTGTGACACCGTGTTTTGTTGTAGACCCTAGAGCAGCTATCAAATTTAAAAGATAAATTGCTGCATCTTTGTCTTTCCAATTACGTGAATTTTTGGTATAACGCTGTGAATATTGATTCATATATTTCCAAATGATGGTCATTATGTCTTTTTAGAAATATGTCATCAAACTACGGATACAATCAGAAGCAGAACGTCTTTAAGTATCGCAATTAATCTGCTTTTCAAGTTCCTATCATCAAACTATCTGAACCCTCCAAATCTCTTCTGATGAATTCAATAGGATCGCATTCAAAAATTCTTCATGTAATACATACTCGGTAAAATTATTTTTCCGCAAATTGAGTAAGCACTTCTTGTTTAGCAAAAAGACTGCTGATGCACGTTCGGGTAAAATAATCTCTTCGCAAAATTGAGTATGTACAGTACTTCTTGTTTCGCTGTAACGTTCCAATTTGACGACTTTAACAACCACAGGCCTTGAATCAAATTATGATATTCTTGTCAGTAAAGCTATAGCTTTTTGTCTAAAGTGTCCATACAGTTTCCACAAACATCTGCAGCATTGTAAATATTTCCTCATGTTTTGTAGATATAATGCACAAATTTCACATAATAGACTTGACTTTTTCCAAGAATCAGCTTCATTTTCACTCATGGAATCCAAAAGAGGATTATTATGAATTAAATATTTATGCAAAAAATGATACGCATTCGTCTTAATTATTTTCAAAAAATGGTGGGAGATCTTGGCAATTAAGATCATAGAACAGTTTTAATAAAAGAAGAAAAGTTTGTGAAAGAGTTTGGGTTGAGGTTTATCATTAGCATATTGTGTAATCCAATAGGGATGAACAAATTGATCTAGGATAAAGTTGATTTCATTATATAACAGATCAGTTCAAAATTCTGACTTATACCTTTTAAATATTATATGAGCAGTTTGCAAACCAGCATTATTTCTGGCAAAGTCTTCTGAACTAAATTTACTAGTTAATTGTGAGATCAAGTGGCCATTGATCGGGGAAATCATTTTCAGCAATTAAAGTTACAGCTTCATTTAGTTTGATCCTTGAAAACACTTGAACATCGCTGACTCACAGTTCGTAGCTGACTCACAGCTCGTAGTAATTATTCAACAACCATTTATGAAATAATATATATACATGACATATAATCAAAGTGTCGAGTACTTTCACCATCTCAGGTACAAACTAAACCATAGAGGAAGAGAACGTGTCATATTGGTGCATAATCTGAAGGTACGACGGAAACCAAGTTGGAGGTTACGGTCATGTTCAGGAGAAATATAGGTAGTTTGTGCACGAAATTCTAATCGCGGGAAAATTTGTTTAATATGTTTAATAGACGCGAAACTGATTATCTTTCGCGTTTTCATGTGTATTACTGTAATAGCGTTTTCGGTGTTTTCATATGTAACCCGTGACTATGAGTTGATTTGGACTGTGGGACCGAGACCGAGTTAAGATTAATTATAGTTTATTACTTTGGTTTATTTTAATGTTTAATAGACGCGTTTTATTTAATAACTAATAGTTTATTACTTTAGTTTATTTTAATGTTTAATAGACGCGAAAACTGATTAAAGTTTCATTTCGGCGTTTTCATATGTAAACCCAGGGAGATTATCGACTATCTGAGTTTATTTGGACTGTGGGACCGAGTTAAGATTAATTAAATATACAATAGTATTATTGATAGCTATTGTTTATTTTAATATTCAATAGACGCGTAAACTGATTATTTTTCGCGTTTTCGTGTATACCCGTGGGAAAATCTGAAAAATATCTATTTTCCATTACAAAACTTTGTACAACAAAAAAAAGATATAAAAAGACCTTATTTCCCCCTACTTTTCCCTCTTTCTTTTTATTAATTTTTTATTTTTCTTACCAACTGAATATATCCTCTTACCAATATATCCTTATCATAATATCCTTCTTACCGTATTGAACCTTTTGCACTTGTTGAAGAAGATATTATTTCTATCAACAAGGATATAAAGTCTATTAAGGTAAGCACGCTAAGCAGGCTAAGCAGGGTAATTTCGATAAAACAAGCTTACAGACAAAAAAAGACTGAAAAGAGAAGAGGTAGAACTGGTTTTCCTGAAGGAGGGATTAACCTATGTACTCCTACGATAGTATCAAGACCATGACAGTACACTGAAGTGGTTTTGCTACCTTCACTTTTCTTGGAGGTTTATTTTTTTTATGTAGTATGGTTCTCTGGTACCAACCATACTAACGATTTTTTTTTTAATCAATTTTTTAGCATTACCAACTGAAGAGCAAGAATGTGGATTTTTCCATATGTGAACATGAATAACAATTTTGGAGAATAGTAGTTATGTAATCATTTCATGCTATTTTGCATATAGTGAGCAATATAATTTTTATTTAGCGCATCTGTATACAATTATTAGATCAACATGATGTATTATCCTATTACTTTTTTTTCTCTATATTAACTGATTCGGACAAGATCTTTGATGCCAAAAGGAAGAAGTCCTAGGTAACTACTACGAACATTATAGACGCAAGCAGGAGTAAAAGCCAACAATTTCTGGATTACTTTATTTTCGCGTACTTAATAATCATCTATAATTTTAAATCACTTGAACGAAATTTGGCCAATATTTTTAACATAACATTTTCTGCTGACGTCTGATAGTATCATTCTTATGTGGTAATCTTACAATCACGCTTATAATTCGCTTCTCCTTGGCTATTGTGTTAATTATCATAACTTCTAATGGTGGTTTGTATTGGTGGATTGATCCTCCCCAATATCCTCTGTGCTACTTTTAAGTTCCTATTTAAAAGAATGCTAAAACAGATGAGGATGCTGACTTAAGTCAAACACAAGAAGCTGGTGACGATATAATAACTTATCTATTAAGGAAAATTGATGATTAAAGTGATTAGTAAGTTTATTAAGTTTTCATCGAGAAATATTTATATTAGAAAAGTATAATTTAACTTTGTCATAAAATCATATGACTTATAAAAATTATTAATATCATTTACAAAAATTACTCGTGAGTTAATAAATTGTTTATTAATTTTAAAATAATCAACGTTATAACCACCAAATGAATTAATTAAAGGACTGCTTTTATATGAAACAGTAAGTTTTTTAATTTGTGGTTTTTAAAACATTAAATATTTTTTTTTTTAATTCATTAATTACTTTAGAAGTTCGCCAAAACTAACAGAATATCAAGTTTTCAAATTCATAAGAAATTTATATTTGTTATTAATTAAATATTTCAATTTTGTCCCGGTGGTCGGCAGATCAAGAACGTACTAGAACGTACTAGAACGTTTTATCTATGGGGATATAGATTACAAAAAATGTTTGATGTATAGTTGAATAATTACTATCAAACACTTGCTAATATTTAATGAGATTTGTTTTTTTATTTTTATTTTTTTTTTAAAAAAAAGCTTTATCCATTTTATCCATTTTATAACGTGATCATGATCAACCATCAGCCGCAGGGAGTTCGATACACCACCAAGAGTCCAAGACAGAAAAAAGTACAATGGTAAATTATCATGACTTAAGTAGTATTATAATGAAAGTATTTTCTAAATTATGAAAAAGGTGCAAGTTTATCTACGAGGCAGTTTATTTTTTTTTTACTATAAACTTCTAAACTAAATGCTTTTATTACTTCAGTATTAAAAATCAAATTCACAAAGAACTAATCCTTAAAAGCATGCACTACAGGAAAAACTCTCGCTAAAAATTAATGAAGTAGAGTAAAATGAAATACGCTTAATACATGTATGAAAAAAATAAAATAAAATAAATTATTTTTTATCCGTAATTTCTGTAAAAGCTCCATGAACATGATACATTTACAGAAATAACATGGAATAAAAAACATGAAATAAATTTTTTATGCTGTAGGGAATTAAGAACTAATATTAAAAAAATATAATCGTAATTGATTATAAATGATTTTTTAGGAGTCAAATTTTTTGAAGGTTAATCATCACCTATATATTTAAAATTACGTATGATTATTTTTTTAAAAATTTTATCCGTAGTTTCCGTGAATATGATATATTTACGGAAATAACATGGAATAAAAAACACGGATTAAATTTTTTATACTGTAGGGAATTACAAACTAAATATTTGTGATTAATTATCACTTATCTAAAAATATAATCATAATTGATGATTATAAATAAAACGATTTTTCAGGAGTCAAATTTTTGAATAAAGTGTTGGGTTAATCATCGCCTATATATTTAAAATAAAATTATTACATTATCAGATATATTCACAGTGGTAAAGTTAAAGATATTTTACTTACTAATATCGTCCGGAATAATAAAATCATATTGCGTACTATCATAGACTAAAAAAAAAAAAAAATTAATTTACAAAAATGATTAATATATCAAATTTTTATTTTTCGATTATTATACCTTCTTGTTCCTCTATTAATTAAAGAATCAATAACGTTAATTAAATATATATACATTACAAACATTTATTTAACTGCTTACATTACCTTCAGTAGCATTTCTTGGTTCAGGTAAATTATCATACATATGTACTTTGCTGATAGATTTAATATAACTAAAATTTGTAACATTTGCGTGTGAAAATGTTCCATAATGTTCTTGGTTATACGAATTTTTTATTTCGCTTATTTTATTGTAAAGACTATTAATATCAGGCCTTTTTGCTGGATCAGCATCCCAACATTGTTCCATTAATATTTTGTATTCTAAGGGGGTTCCTGGAATTATTTTTGGCCTCATTCCATTTACTATATTCATTGCAAGATTAATATCATGACTGATATTAGCAAAAGGTGACTGACCAGATGAGATTTCCCACATAAGTATGCCAATGCTGTAAATGTCAGATTTAAAAGTAGTTTTATTTCCCACAATAGTTTCTGGTGCAATATATGGTAGTTTTCCATATGTACCATTTATTGGTACATCAGCTGGTCCACAAAATCCAAGATCACTAATATAAAAACTTTGATTAAGATGCAAAAATAATATATTTCCAGAATGTAAATCTCTATGAATTGCGTTTTCTCCATGAATTCTGGAAAGTGCATAAATTATATGTTGAACAATTTGAATTCTTTTTTTCCATGTAAGTTCTTGATTGTTTTGTTGTAAATATTTTTCTAAATCGGTATCCATTAGATGTACTACAAGCATATAATTATCATTTGATGGATTTTGTGTTATACCAAAACATCCTACTACATTATCCCATTTATTACTTATTGTTATATGAGATTTGGCCTATAAAAAAAATGATATTTATTTCATTATTATTATTATTATTATTATTATTTAACGAAAAATTTTCGATAATAATCTATTATACCTACCTCATCAAACCAATTTCTATTAGCCTTTTCAATATTTTCTAATCCTTTAAGTATTACTTGACATTTACCGACTCTTTTTAATTGTTTTTCTTTCAAATCCCATTCGTTATAACGCCCCTCAGTCCAATCCGCTATAAAAATTTCGGAGCATCCACCTTTAGTTAAATAATTGACATTTTGTAATTTATTATATGGAATCCATTCTAATATTCTACTTGGTTTAAGCGTTTTCAATTGACAATTTTGTATTAAATTATCAATATCATCATTTCCTGATGTCCAGTTTGAAAAATTCGATTTTAAATAATTTCGAATACAACATTCACAATATGAAATAGCAAAACATTCATTTTGACAATCTTCACAAATTCTTTTCGTTCCTTCGTTATTTTGAATTTTATGTTTATCGAAATTTTTATTAATAAAATCTATTGATACTAATTTTTCATCTTCTGTGAGAGATTCATCATCAAGAATAGTTTGTCGTAAAAATTCACTTATTTTATCAAGATTATCATGATTATTATCAATTAATGTCATTGCTCTATTAATTGCAGCAACAGCCAATTCATATCGAATTTCAGTCATTAATCGATAATATAAATAAATGAAAGGGTCTTTAAAATTACTTTTGTGGGAAAAAAAAAAGAAAATTTAAAACTGTTTATTAAATATTAAATAAATGTATAACAAACAATACGGTTTAATTCGGAATTCTGAAACAATTTAATATAAACATGTTTATATTAATTTTTGATCAACATTGATTTGTTAAAAGCGTAGCGTTCACGTCAATAACGTGACAAAAAATATAAGATTTCGTTTATAAAGTTAAATTGATATGTTTAAATGATTATGAAAACATAATTTTGTATTAATAACCTTTCAAATATATATCATTTATTCCATGATAAATCACGTGATTTAACATGTAGAAATTTAGATCATCATGTGATATACATTTTTATTAATCTTACCGCACGTGATCGGGTTATACCTTCAGGTAATTATATAAATTATTTATTTTCCAAAACACATGCCAATTTATTATTTTTCTGAAATACCCACAAAATGGATTTAGCATATTTGCATGAAGTGTTGGAGATTCAAGACTAAAAAATCATTATAAGTATCACGTAATAAGCCTAAGGTCATTGAACATTCGGTCAAATTTCAAATTATTGGAAAAAATGAATAATGATACTACAACATTAAAAAATTGGTAAACTACGCCAAGATCCAAAGAACATGAAACGATTTGAATAAAAACAATGTAATAATTTATAACAACAAAGCGTTTTATTATAATTTCTTTTATTCTTCGCATTATTAAGTATTAACATAGTAGTTATATATTTTAATTTAATTTCTTTTGTTATTTGTATCGCTAATATAGCAATTAATTATCTTAAGACTCCTTATTTTTCTATTAGCGATAAAACATGAAAAATTCTGTGATTTACCAGAAATTTCGTATTTAACCTGGAAATTTATCCTTTCTCCTGGTTATTACACAAAATCTAACCATGTCTATAAAAAATATTGTCCAAACACTGTTCGGATTTTGTACTTGACATTTATTGGACATTCATCATGATATTGTACGTTTTTTTATGTGGTTAAGAATTCTCAATCTCCGCATCTTGTATTAATTGTAACAAATATTGTGCGAGTGTCCGGAAAATTGATCCCATTCCGAATATTTATCGGACAAACATTTTATAGGGCATCCGAATTCTAAAATTCTAATATTCTAAAAAAATAAATATTTCATTTAGTAATTACTAATAAATAAATAAATAAATTGATGATCATTCGTCACTTGCCGAAAAAAAAGTTACACAAAAAGAACTTCTAACATTTGCTATTAAACCTTCTTATGTTTGTTCAAATTTAATTCGTTCAAAACTTTTGTTTTGAATTTTGTGTAATAAATACACAGCTAATAAGCTTCCTAACCTGTGATTCGAATAGTAATCCTTGAGTTTCACTAACTTGTTCAAAATTTTTAATCATAAAATTAAATAGGATCTTTTAAATCTTCGTATAAACCAAACATAACGCACTGTATATACTGTATATATACATATATTTTTAAGAAAAAGTTACGTTAGACTAGACATCATTCGGAGGCACTTTCAATCATTTAAGTATTATTCGATGATCTCCACCGTTTTTTTAATAGTCGTTTTTCTATAATCCTGTTTTACATATTTCCCATCAATCCAAGCTGATGTATAAATTTCAGAAAACCGCCTTTAATCAAACATTTAATACTTTGCACAAATAAATTACTGTATGGAATTCATTCTCTGGTAAAATTTTTGCATTTGAAATTTTTGTATTAAGTCTTAATATTGATGTCTAATTTGAAGAATTATCTATTAAGTAATTTCGAACACAATTAATACGGTATAACCAAACATTCATTATAATGTTCACAAAATTTTTTTTTGTTCCTTCGTTATCAACTCATCAAAGTTTTTACTTAATATATTTATTGCTTTTGATTTTCATCATTTGTAAAGTGATTCGTCGCAAATTCATATTGTCCTTTAATAAACATGCTCTATCAATTGTAACATTAACTAATTCACATCGAATATCACCATAATGAAATTTAAAACGTATAATATAATAATATTAGGAGTCTCACTGATTAAGTTATTTTCATTTGCTAAAGAAATAATAATAAGTATTTATACCCGTTTAATTATAAACATTAAAATGATGGTTGAATCACTATAACAGACATACTGTACGTATGTCGAAATTTCACTATTAATTAGTTTTAAGAATCGTTACTATAATAAATAAAATATTTTATAATGAATTGCTCTTATTTTAAATCGATCGGCCAAAACGCGATGATATGACATCATTTGTATTTCTTATGTTAATTATAACTTTCAAAATATCTGATATTTAATTTTCGATTCGATATAATATAATTTCTTATGTAGTTGATTACGTTAAATAATTATCAATTTTGACAATCGTTATATTTATTAAAAAATTAAATTTCTTTATATTATATTGGAAATATTAAAAATAATTGATAATGTGAATACATATAAAATTATGGATTTTAAAAGTATTATACTAATAAATTATTAAATTTAAATTGAAATAAGTTCTTGTAATGGATATATTTTTTTTTTATCTCTCTTAATACGCCATATGTCAAAAGTCCCTAGGTTATTGGTTAATTTTAATAAAATTACGTAAGTAGCAATATAAGAAATTTACTTACTTAATAATAAATAGTCTAACGGTTAATCACTCAATTGATGAAATAGTAGAAATGATAGACTAATGATAATAAATTTCAGAACAATAATGATCGAACTACCGAAGCACAAGATAAAGGATCTGATACAAGAATGCAAAAAAGTAAGCTCAAGGAAGATAATCCCAATTCGCAAGTTAGCTTCTCTCATCGGAAAGTTTTACGACAACAACGGATGCTGTGTTCCCAGCCAGACTACACTCTCGTGCTCTTCTGCGGGACGAAATATTGGTTATGCAAAAATTTACTATTCCGTCATAGTAGTTTATTAATTCTAAAAATAATGCGAATATTTCTACTTATAATGTCGATACTATTACGAGTATAGTTCTGAACTTGTCGTTAATCTAAAAATAAAAATTAAAAATTAAAAAAATTAATTTTATTTTTTCTTTTAATTTAAAAAAAACAATAGATTTAGTATAATTATGTTTAAACCAATTTACCCTCAAAAATTTCTAATTCATCCTGTTCTTCTGAATGAAGATTCGGATTATTATACGTATCATCACCGTCATCTATATTCATATCTATATTCATAATATCATTAATATTAGAATTTTTTTTTTTAAAAAAAAAAGACAATTAAGTAAATTTTATTCACCATCATTCGTAGTATTCGTGATGTAATGTTCTCTTATATAATTGAATTCTCCTTTATTATCAAATTGTGTTCCTAAATTTTTTTAAAAAAATTAAGATATTAAAGAGTCTTAAATGTTAATAAAACATTAAATATTATTACCTTCGTCTTCACTTAATTTTATTTTCTTAAAATTTTCACCTATTGTTTTAAAAGCAATAACAAATAATTTTTAGTTTCTAATCATCAACGCATAATTTCTATTATTGTTAAATATTAATTACTGTCTAAATTATTATTCGAACAAATTCTTATAGATTCACCCTTTACATTATTATCTAAATTAATTAAATTATTATTAGATCATATAATCAAATAAATTATAAACATAATATTCTTACCAGTTGAATCATTGTTCTCGGTTTGATGTCCAAATATATATCTTCAATTTTTTAAAAAAATTAATAATTATTTAAAAAATATAATTTAAAACTTTAATTTTAAGCGAATACTTACCTACTATCGGGAATAACAAAATCTTGTTGATTACTATAGTAAGCTTTAAAAAAAAGTTAGTATTTAATTATTTTATTACTAAATAAACTAATTTAAATTACCTTCTCGTTCTTCTGTTGACTCAAGATAATAAATTTTAATATTATTAATTATAAAAAGATTATTAATAATATATAATATGCAATAATTTACCTTCAGTGAAATTCCTTGGTTCTGGCATTTCTCCAAAAATGTGTATTTTACTAAAACTACTAATTAAAGAATTCACTGAGTTGATACTAATATTCACATCACTTATATTTAGCTGTTCATCATTATTATTTTGATGATACAATTTGTTGATTTCGAAAATTTTATTGTCAAGATGGGAAATATCGGGTCTTTTTGACGGATCAGCATCCCAACATTGTTTTATTAATTCTTTATATTTTGGAGGAGTTCCTGGTACTATTTTTGGTCTCATTCCATTTATTATTTTTAATGCAAGATCGAAATCATGATCGAAATTAATAAAAGGAGGTTGTCCGGATGAGATTTCCCACATAAGCATACCGATACTATAAATATCAGATTTAAAGGTAGTTTCTTTTCCAGAAAGAACTTCTGGTGCTAAATATGGAAGATTTCCATACGTACCATCTAATGGAATATCAGCAGGCCCACAAAATCCAAGATCACCAATATAAAATATTTGACTATTTTCATCAAATAATATATTTCCAGAATGCAAATCCCTATGAATTACTTTCTCTTCGTGAATATTGGAAAGTGCAAAAATTATATCATCAGCAATTTTAATTCTTCTTTTCCATGTTAGATTTTTACAATTTTGTTGTAAATATTCTCTTAAATTCATTTTCATTCTATTCATTACAAGAATATAATTTTCATTTGATTCATTTGATTCATTTGATTGATTTGATTGATCTTTTGTTAAACCATAACATTGCACTACTGATCCATATTTATTGTTGATAGCAAAATGAGTTCTAGTCTGAATTTTTAATATGAGATTTGTTAATAAGATCGTAAACAATTTTTATTTAAATTAAAAATTACCTCGTCAAGCCAATTCCTATTAGTATTTTCTATATTTTCTAGCTTCTTTAATACTACTTCATGTGTACCAAACCTTTTTAATTGTTTTTCTTTTGAATCCCATTCTTCATATCTTCCATCAATCCAATCTGCTGTATAAATCTCAGAACATCCTCCTTTAGTCAAATATTTAATATTTTCTAATTTATTATATGGTATCCATTCTATTATCTTATCTGGTGAAATTGTTTCCGTCTGAAATTTTTGAATCAAGTTATCAACTTTTTCATTTCCAGATGTCCATTTTGAAAAATTTGTTTTTAAATAATTTCGAACACAATGCTCACAATATAATTCAGCTAAACATTCTTTTTCACAATTTCCACAAATTCTTTTTGTTCCTTCATTATCAAGAATTTTAAACCCATCAAAATTTTTACTTATTATATTTATCGCTTCTAATTTTTCATTATTCGTAAGAGATTTGTCATTAAGAATGGTCTGTTTTACAGATTCATATTGTTGTTCTTCATTTTTATCATAATCTATTAATAAATATGCATCATTAATTGCATCACTAACTAATTTATTCCTAACAGAAGACATATTATAATATTATATGTATATATTTTTTTTGTTGTTGGATAACTCTTACAATTAGAAATTTGTTATGATTTCGGATTTTGTAACACGGATAAACGTGTTGTTTACAGCCGATCGTGTTGTCGTGTTACATACTAATTTCAGTTTTTACAGACGTGAACCAGATGAGGCATCATATATATATATTTTTGAAATTTACATGACGTCATATATTATAAATTCTATTTACAAACAAACACGTGTATAAATACAGATTACTCACCTGTATTCTAAATTTAGTAAACAAGCTATTTCAAATTTACATATTCAATTTCTAATTAATCCGGTAAATTTATAATCCTGGAATTTTCCGGAAATTTCTGGAATATAAAAATTTTATTTAAAATTACTAATATCCGAAATTTTGGCGATCTAGAAATTTATTAGTACATGGAATTCTGAAATTTTTTCTTTCACGTAAATCACAATTAATGGATAACGTTCTGCCCTAATGACATCATTTCTCCATTAAGTTTTTACACCAAAAATCAACTTTATTAAAAAATTCGAATTGTTGTTAACATGAGAATGATGGATCTATATCAGCCAATTCAATTAACTATATGATTTTGATTTTTTTTTTAAAGTAACATCATTAAAAATTTAGAAATTGGAATAAAATTCTTGTAAATAACTTAACGTATACTGTATGTAAGCTATACGAATGAATTTGTATTCATTTGAAAGAGGAAATCACGATCAGCCCAATGAATCCAAAATCGTATGAATTGAATTACTAGTTGCTGAATAATTACGTTCAATACATTTATTTTCAATTTTTGAATTTGATCGTTAATATTTCCACGTGTAAAGATTCAATTTGAATGATCTTTGATTTGTTAAGCTAGAGTAAGTTCTTGCATTTCAAATGAATATAAAATAATTCGTTTAGGATGTATGTATGCTGAGAAATTAACGATTATTTCACTGGCATAAAATCCGCCGTAGAAATTTTCAAAAATTATATTTCTTACCAAAAAGATGATTCATGAAGGATTCATGATTCCTTTCACTTTACTTAAAAGGTTTTAGTTGTTATTTAAGAACATTTATTTAAAAATTAATTAGCAAAATGATAACTCTAACTAATAAAAAAAAAAAAAGATAAACAGTATTAAATTAGTTTATTAAGAATAAAGAAAACTTCATCAAAAATCCTACACCATAACTTACACTTTTATTTATACATACGGTATTTCTATAAGGAAAAAAAAAAGAGTCAAAGTTAAAAAATGATTTTCATATTAATAGAAAATATTAACTTTTTTTTACTGGTTTAAAATTGTGAAATATTTTTTTCAAATTGAACACACATTTAATTTAGGCTTGTGAAACATAATTCTCTTAAAAACCGCTAATTTCAAAGATCGGCGGATACGTCAGTACTCCTACCTTGTCATTTTACTTTTATGAAATTGTATACGATTCCCGTGTGAACTATGGTGAGTTGGTGACATTGCAAGTATTTCGTGATATAAGTAGGTTTATTTAATAAATTTTTTCTGCATAACCAAACTCAGCTTTATTTATATTTTTATTTTTAAGAAAAATTTTTTTTTTATTGCAGGTTGAAGTTTCTAATTTCATGTACGAGCACGACACCGAGGATATTCATAATTATCATAAAATGTCATTCACTTCCTGCTAATGTCTTATTGGTATGATTGATTTATTTTTTATTTATTTTTTACTTACTTTTTTTTATATATATGTATTTACAATTATAAAATGACATGTTTTACAATTTAAGCCTAATAGGAGCTTGGATAATAACTCACTGTGTTTGCTAGGCTTATAAGTCCAATAAAATTAATAAAATTGGACTAACAAAATTATTGAGTCCAATATTCCAAACGATGAAGAAGTCTTTATAAGTCAACAACCATCATTGATCGCTGATAATGAACGTTAAAATAGATCATACATCGGGAAAAAATAAATTTTGAGAGTTAACTTAAAAAAGAAGCATTATCGAGACGTCACCATCACCAAATGAACCAAATATGTGAGTAGGAATTACAATTTTATTTTATGATGAACGATACAGTATTGATACTAAAGTTGATCTTGATTTTTGTTGTAGCGAGGTTATGAGATGAGAAATGTATGTTAACGTGAAGGGAAGAGTAATTGATGCGTAAAAGGGCAGTTTATTAACTTATCTATTCTTAATAATATCCATTTTCGTTATTTTCGTTATTTTCGTTCTTGATTCGCAAATAGGTTGGTATGATTATTAAAAGAGGAATACAAGAACGTAAGGTTTGATGATCCATTTTAATTTGTTTCTTAATATTACGATTTAGCCCCTAAGTTTTTTAATATTTACTTGTATAGAAGGAGATTTATAATCTATGTCACGTATGTCTTTGAGATCAAGTGGATGAGTATGTGGTTCAGACACCAAAAACAATCATTAAGGTTATTTCGAACGTTCAGGGTACATTTATTTACGTTAAATCTTAAAACTAGTTTAGTTTCCAGTAATACTGAAGAATCTGAAGTAATAGCACTGAGGAATTTGAAGATAGTAGTATCAAGGAATTTGAAGGAATGAAGGAAGTAGTTTATAAATTCACTACTTCCTGTTTTATTATATCAAGTTTAGAATCTTGGACGCTATACATATTGATTATTGAACAAAAAATTTCTGAAAATATTGCGAGACTGTTGTAGAAACTTTAACAAATATATGTGGGTTAGTTTGTATTTTATAATTGCTACTTTGACCATTTATTTAATGTCGGCTATTATAAATCAAGAAATTTATAATAGAAGATAGCAAATTATAATTTGGTTAGAAAATTAATTTGAAATAATTTTATTTTTTAAAATTTATTTTCATTTTATTTACATTTTTGCAAACTATCCATTTGATATCATTTGACTAGTATAATATTCTCCGGCATAAAGCTCGTTTATTTAAATATATCATCGAGGCGTAACCGTCACGTCTTAATTAAGCATTATTTTATGGTGATAAAAGAGTATATTGAATTAGATTATTCCCCAATTACTTTTCGAGTTTTTTTTTAATTTTAATCACGATTTTTTATTCGACCGTGTTGAATATATCATTGAGGCGTAACCGTCATGTCTTAATTAAGCATTATTTTATGGTAATAAAAGGTATATAGAATCAGATGATTCTTGAAATTTTTTTTTTTAATTTAATTACGGTTTTTATTCATCGTGTTTGATTTTTTTTCTTTAACAAATAAAGCATTTTATTTAATTAATTATAATTAAATTTGATGATTTACATTTTATCCATTTTCGTGAACCGGAATTGAATCATATTACGATTTAGGCAATATTAAGTCGGATATTATTATCGTTTTCTTTTAAAAAAAAAACCTGAGATTGTTCAGAGCTATTAATTTGATAATAAATAGGAAAAGGATATTTTGATAGAAGATTTTGAATAAAAAAAATATAATCAAATATTGAACAATATAAAGAATGTAAAAAAAAAAGAAAATTTTAAGATTTAAATATATTATCGTTATAATAGATCATAAAAGTAAATAATAAATGATCTCAATTTTAAACAACATAAAAAATTGACTTAATTCATTATTATTAAATCATCCATTAAAATTGACGAAGCTATAAATATTGTCTAAAAATACATGTTTGATGATTTTGATCGAGTTTCGACTCAATCATGTCTAATCTGATCATACGTAATCAATCATATAATCAAAAAGACTCGATCACTATTAAGATCGCTATGAGTATTGATTGGCTCGAAGTCTCGAACCGATTCAATCAACCTTTTTATAAGTGTAATTTTATATTATTTTCCCATAAGAAAGTGAATTACTATTTCTGATTTTTAAATTTGATGACAGATAATAATTTATGCTTTAATAAGTTTAATTATACACATGGATTGTGAAAAAAGTTAATTATTATTATATTACTAAAATTGTAATTTGTCAAAATCGTTTTGGAGGATTTGTTTATTTGATAAAGAATTCTCAGTAATCTTAAAAAAAAAAAAGTTATCCCTGGTGGTATTCTGCAATAATAAACTTACAGATAATCTGGTCACGTCATTCACGTGATTTTGAAATTCAATGACCATTCTTTGATATATCGTTATTGGTTAATGCATCTGCAAGTTCACCACATTAATTATCATTCTCTATTTATCACCCGTGCTGTACAATACTTATTTATATTATGCATGAGCGTAACAACTTACTCGTCTAATCAAAAACGACATATTTGCTTTTGTTTCACGAAATTATGATGAAACTCTCACCGGAATTTGGTATATTAAATTTCTAAAAAATTTGTTTATCTCACGTTATCAGTTATGACTTCTATTCGAAAAGACTTAGTTAACATTGTAATCAATAAAGCATATGCATTAACAGATTATAATATTCAACGTAACTTAGACAAACAATTTGAATTTAAAAAAAAAATTGTTCTTGCTGATAAATCTCTAGGGATGGGGTCGGTTCGATTACGTAATTTTGAGCGGTTTTTGGAACCGATCCAAATCTCGTGGATTTTGAACTTATATGAGCCAAAAATCTTATTGGGAATAGAGAAACACATATTTTTTACAATAAATAAAAAAAAAAGAAAATTATAAGTCAAAAACAATTTTAGTAGCTTTTAAAAATTGAACCGAATCGGTTCCGAACCGGTTCCAAAAAACCGGTTCAAAATATGATCAACATCAAAATTATGATGATCATGAACCAACTATTAATTGTTAACCAATCAAAATTTTTTTAATTTATAATCAACACATATTCTACTTGTGTCTTTAATTTGCTCATATTTTTCTTAATGGGAACCGAAGAGGAACCGACGGCGAACCGAAATGGAACCGAACGAATCGTTCCCATCCCTATAAATCTCTTACAAAAAATGAAAAATCATATGCAATAAAAAAATTAAATAAACAATTTGATTATTATAAAGTTCTTGAAAATGAAGGAACAAAAAGAATTTGTGAAAATTGTCATGATGAATGTTTAGCTACGTTATTTTGTGAACATTGTGTTCGAAATTATTTAAAATCGAATTTTTCAAATTGGACATCTGGAAATAATGATATTGATAATTTAATACAGCAATGTCAAATGGAAGCAGCTATTCTAGATAGAATAGTAGAATGGATTCCATATAATAATTTACAAAATATTAATTATTTAACTAAAGGTGGATGTTCTGAAATTTATACAGCATATTGGACTGATGGACGTTATGATGAATGGAATTCAAAAGAAAAACAATTAAAAAGATTTGGAGGACATCAAGTAATACTCAAAAAGTTAGAAAATGTTGAAAGTGCTAATAGAAGTTGGTTTGAAGAGGTATGTAATTTAAATGTATTTGAAAATGATGATTCAAAATTCTTTTATATTAATATGCATTAATTTTTATAGGGTAAATCTCATTTATCTATAAGTAAGAAATATGGTCAAGTTGTTGAATGCTTAGGCCTAACAAAAAATCCATCAAATGGAAATTATATGCTTGTAATGGGTCGTTATGATATAAATTTAAGAGAATATTTACAACGAAATCATAATAAACTTAAATGGAAAGAAAGAATTCAAATAATTAATATTATTGTTATTACACTTAATAACATCCATCAAGAAAATGCAATTCATAGAGATTTACATTCCGGAAACATATTATTTGGTCAATTGATTCAACAGTTCCGAGTCAGTGATTTAGGATTTTGTGGACCAGCTGATAAACCATTAAATAGTATATATGGGAATCTTCCTTATATAGCTCCCGAAGTAATTTGTGGAAAAGGAACTACTTTTGCATCTGATATTTATAGTATTGGTATGCTTATGTGGGAAATTTCGTCTGGACAACCACCTTTTATTTGTAAACATAATTACGATCTTACAGTAAAAATAATAAATGGAATGAGGCCAAAAATAATACCGGGAACTCCTTTAAAATATAAAGAACTAATGGAACAATGTTGGGATGCTGACCCAACAAAAAGACCTGATACCAATACCCTTGACAATGAAATAGGATCTTTATATAGAACATATCTCAATAATGAAAATGATGAACAACAAACAAATAACATTACAAACATAGATAATTTTCAATTAAACACAAATTTTAGTATAAGTTCTACCAACTCTATTAACACCTTTTTTGGAAATTCTAGTAGCAGAGTTTATTATTTTAAAAATTTACCTGAACCAAGGAATGCAACAAAAGGTAAAAAGGTTTTTATTTATCAAGATTAATTAACATCACAATAACCGTTTATCTATAATTTTATTTAATAGAAGAACAAGAAGGTAATCATCAATATTTATCTAAACAATTTATATATAGAAAAATATAGTATATATATAACGTTGTTTTATAGCTTACCATAGTATACAATTTGGCTTTGATTTACAAGATGGTATGATTACAGGTAAGTTTAATTAATATTGAAATTATTAGTTGGGATGATTTTAACGATATTTTATTTTCCTAAAAAATAATAGAAGACGAATCTAATAAAATAATTTACTTTAATGGTAGTGAGTTATTTTATGAATTATTTATCAACAGTTAGTAAAAATAATTAACTTTCTATTACTTTAAAGTAGAAGGACAAAATAATTTAACTGTTAACCCTAACCCTAAGAAAGTAAAGTTGGAAAATAATGATAAGGGTAATTATTCTTTAGATATCAAAAATTTTTATTTCGTCGTTGTAAGTAATTATTTTAGAATCATATATAATATAATTTTTATTTTAATCTTAAAATTAGATGAAGATGAAACATATAATCCAAATTTTCATTCATCAGAAAAACGAGATGAATTAAAAGTTACTGATTGTAAGTAAGATTTTAGAATATCTTTCTTGCGTATTATTAATATTAACTTATAATAACCAATTTTTAGGTAAGATGGATCTTAACTATCTATTAAATTAAATTTAATTATAATTATTATTTAAAATTATTTAAACACTAAGGTTTAGAGTAGCAATATTTGCAAGTTTCTTAGTTTGTAATTTGAATAATTCACTTTATTTTATAAATAAATATATGATTTAATAAATAAAATCATTAAATTATGATGAATAAATCACGTATTGTGGGTAATATTTAACCGACAAATAACAAAATGACTTTTATTTGAATCCTTTGTCATTTCAAGTTAAACAGTGTTTTTTATAGTTTTTTAATCAAAGCTTGTTCCAATTAGCGCCTATTGCTTTATTTAGCTCATATGATTTAGAAATTCAAATAAGTGTCCTTTTACGATATCGAGTTTATCAGTTTCAATTTTTAAATCTTAATAAAAAATTTATTTATTATAGATTTTATTATATTAAAACGACATAAATTAAAAAGAAAATTATTCTTGCTGACAAACCTCTTACAAGAATGAAAAAATCATACACAGTAAAAATATTAATCGAAATTTTGTTTATTGTAAAATTTTCTTTAAAACTTATGAAAAATTGACGTTTAGTTATTATATTATATGGAATATTATAGAATAATAGAAATTATTAAAAAATATCAAACTAGATTACCCGAATATAATGTTAATTTGACAAATTTCAAATAAAACGCCATGACCAAAAACAAAGATAATTTTAACTAAAAATGGATGTTCCGAAATTTAAATTGGATTTTATAATTTTTTAAAAAAATTTTTAGTAGCGAAGCTAAGAAATTAAAAAAGTTAAGTATTATTTATTAAAACAAGAAAGTACGCGTTTAAAAATACTTTTAAATATATACATTGAATTTATTATTCATAACTTATTATAACGAGAAGTTAACAATTATGAATGATATTTTAATTTCTTAAATATTTAAATCAATAAATAATAAAAGTGATTATTTATTAAGTCTTAAAAGTTTTATTTCATTAAATATTTACATGTAATTAAGTTTTTACTTATATATATTTAAAGTTTGGAACCTGATTTCCAATTCTTCGAAAATAAATCCAATTTCTTCGATTCGGATTTACGATAAAGAGAAACCGGATACAGTAAAAATTAGGTTTCAAATTTTTGATAATTAAATAAATTCGAAATTAAAAAAAAATAATTGAAATTTTATAATTTTAAATGAGTTCATCTGTATCATAAAGAATGTTCGATTTAATACTAATTTAATATAATATAATTAGCTATTCAATTCAATATGATATACACACGATTTATTTATAAAAACTAGAATATGCGATTTGCCGGGGACTCCGTCCCCAAACATAACATTTATAATTAAAAAAATTTTTTGATATAAATAAATTGAATTGTATGTAAAATATTACTGAATAATAAAATTTTTATAAAAAATCATGTTTTTAATAAGGTCTTATACAATTTTTTCTTAAAAATAATATTTCTAATCTATATAGGGATACGGAATCACAAAAATGCATCATTTGCATGATTTGATCATAATTTATGCTGAATTTATATTGATTTTATCACAGAAATTACATAATTTAACATAGAATTTACACAATTTGGTTAATGAATTTACTGCCTAAATTACAATTATTAATATTAGTTGCATTTATATGAATTTGTTTTAATAATATTTTATTAAATTATTAAATCAAATATAAAAATAAAAAAAATCCTTAGTATCATGTGATTATAATTAGCCAATAATATAAATTAATTCTTATGATATAAAATAATGACGTAAGTTGTGATGTGTTTTAAAGTTAATACAGCTACAAAAAAAATAAAGTCTAAAATTAATATTTAAGTGCTTTTAACCTGCCTGAACAACTTTCAGTTAATAAATGAAGTTGATTTGATCCAAAGTGGAGATATTATGCTCTAAATTAAAAAAATAGAAAAGAGAGTTAATATCATCAAGAAAAATGCAATTTTCTCCAAGCACTACACCTACATTCATGAAAATTAATATTCAAGTAGAATCAACCCGCCTGAACAACTTTCAATTAATAAATAAAGTTGATTTCATTTGTCCAAAGTGGATATATTACGCTCTAAATTAAAAAAAACAAAGAGAGTTAATATCATCAAGAAAAATGCAATCTTCTTTAAGCACTACACCTACATTCATGAAAATTAATATTCAAGTGCTTTTAACCTGCCTGAACAACTTTCAATTAATAAATGAAGTTGTTTTGATTTGTCCAAAGTGGAGATATTACGCTCTAAATTAAAAAAAACAGAAAAGAGAGTTAATATCATCAAGAAAAATGCAATTTTCTCTAAGCACTACACCTACATTTATGAAAATCAATATTCAAGTTATTTCAATCTGCCTGAACAACTTTCAATTAATAAATGTAGTTGATTTCATTTGGCCAAAATGGAAATATTACGCTCTAAATTAAAAACAGAAAAGAGAGTTAATATCATTAAGAAAAATGCAATTTTCTTTAAGCACTATATCTATATTCATGAAAATTAATATTAAGTGGTTTCAACCTGCCTGTCAACTTTTATGAAGTTGATTTCATTTGGCCAAAATGGAGATTATAGTATATTTGGAAAAAGAAGTTTAATTTAATAAAAAAATTTATATTAAAAATAAATGTAATATTAAAATTAAGATTGAGATGACAAAAATTTGAAAATAACCTGCCATGAATTTTAAATTAATTCTTTTATTAATTCATAAATTCAAGTAGTTTAAAAATAAAAATAGTAAGAAAAAATATTTTTATGGAATATCACATTATTTTCTAAAAAAAATACACTTATAAATTTAATTGTAATTATGTAATATCCAAATATTTAATCTTACAAATAGAAAAAAAATGTAAAAATAATTTCATGATGTTTTATGAAAAAAGAAAAAAATTTAAAAATTTTGAAAAAAATTTTCGTCACACTTTTTTTAATTGATTATCAAAAAGATCTACATGATCATCTATACGTTTTTAATTTTTAAACGAAAAAAGAAATATATTTGAAACTTAATTTAGTATTTCTTTGAAGATCAATAATGATCAACAAAATCTAATATGAATATAAAACTTATTGCCGCAAGTTAATATGTAGTGAAAGTGGCACAAAAATGAATATTTTGTAATTTTATTCTAATGATATCAAAGAAGCAATATTACAATATTGCAATAACAACGTCTATAGCTATAGCTATAGCAATAGCAATAGCAATAGCTAATTGCAATATAGCATATAGCATAGCTATAAACTTCAACTACGAAGTTCACATGGTGCATTCCCAAAAAGATGAAAATCTGCATGAAGATCGGAGGACAAACTACAAATTAAGCGAAAAAGTGAATAAATAAGGAAGGTAATGCAGGATGATCACCACTTCAAAAACATACTATCGCCAATGACGAAACAATGATGTATAATACTTCACGTAAGCATTATTTAAACTAATCACTTTCATTTCTATACTAGTAAATTTGAATAATTAAATCGATAAGATAATAGCATTAAAGTAAAATATTTTACAAATATAAAAATATAAAAAAATTTACGTCGATATTGAAAAATAAGTAAAAGTTCAAATTTTAATTAACAAATCATTAAGAATGATTTTATATATTTTAAAAATATTAAAATAGAACTTTGTTGTACATCAAAAAATTACTATAACAAAATAATAAATTATTTCATATAATAATATTTGTTAATATTTTCATTCAAGCTAGATTATATATTTTGTTTTCAGTATTAGTTTAGTTCGTGATCCACGAGTCAGCTGTAAAAGATCTGCAGAAAATGGTAATCTGGCGTTAAAAAATTATGTGAAAAAATTTATTTTAATAAATAAACTATTTGAAACTTTGGAATAAATATTATGTATTTAACGGTATCAGAAAAAAAATTGCATAAATTTGCACTTTTGCACTTGGACTCACCCTATAAAAAAAGTCGATCCGTTTTTTACATTCCGTCGTTTTTCCGTGAAAGGCTCATTTTTAGGGAGTTTTTACAGAAATAACGGATAAAATTTTATAGGCACGGGATCACTAATTAAACTTTACCTTGATATAAGCATTAAAATGTAATAAATATCGAATGCTTTGTGCTGAAAATTATTTAGGACATAAATTTAAAGAAATTGATATATATATATATATCAATGATAATAATTGACCAATATTTTTTCAGTTAATTAAATATATGTGAAAACAATCTGAACAAATATACAGTACTTTAATTAATGATGTAAAAATTTATTTAAAATTTCAATTATAATGAATTTATATTTGTTCAATTACAAACCGATTTTATTTATGTAAAAAAATTTTTTACATTTACTCTACAATCAGTGTTGAACGAAAACTATATAATAATATACTGCTTATTTTTTAATCAACAATTTCACATTCTGAACAATCAGAATTATAATATTTTGATAGATAATTTGTATAAGGATTGAGTATTCGAGATGTATAAATAGCTTGCGGATGAATTATTAATTGGTCCCTTTTAAAAAGATTTGCTTTTCGATAATTTTCTACATGTTCAAAATCATCATTTTTCCAAAACTTATTTGATCACTTATTTCTATTGCATTTGGTCTTTTATTTGGATTTAAATCCCAACATTTTTTCATTAACTCTAAATAAAATTTTGGTGCTTTCAATTTATTTAATTCGGGTCTAACTCCTTCACATATATCTAATGCCAAAAATTCATCATGCGCACGGTTAGCAAAAGGTTGTCTTTCGGTTGCTATAAAATACATAACCATACCAAAGCTATATATGTCCGCTGCTTGAGTATAAAGTTTTCCTCTTAGTACTTCAGGTGCTACATAAGGCATAACTCCATAAATTTTTTCTTCATCAATATTGTCAACTTCTCCACATAATCCCATATCTGAAATACGTGTATAATCACTAATATTACTAATACTACTAAAAAGAAATAATATGTTACCTGTATGAAAATCATGATGAACTTTCTTTTTTTGATGAATTTCTTTAAGACCATTAATAATATTATTTAATACTTTTATTTTATTCGTCCAATCAAAATTCTCATAATTTCCATTTATCCATTTATTAAAATCACCACCCTCCGCATATTGAAGAATCATAATATAATTTTTAGTATCCGGATTTTGAGATATTCCATATATTCTAAGAATATTAAGACTATCGATTGAGTATTCTTTAGCCTATTAAAAAAAAAAAAAATTAATTGTTACATTTAAATCAATGAACGACTTATAAAATGTTTTATACTAGCTCATACCTCATTTAGAAATCTCTCATTGATATTTCGTGAACTACGTAAGCATTTTAAAGCAACCTTTTTGTTCATTTCTCTTGTCCATTCCTTTTTATTATCATCAAAATATAATGGACCATCTTCCCATATTGCTGAATATACCGTAGCAAAACCACCTTTGCCTATTTCTTCAATATCATCAAATTGATTGTATGGTATCCATTCAAATATTATATCATAATAATAATTAATTTTTAATTGCATTTGTTGAATAAAATCTATGATTTTTTCGTTGATTGGCAAATTATAAAACCAATTTGTAAAGATTTTTTCTTATATCTTTCATAAATTTCAATCATCTTACTATTATGTAAAACTATAACGTGATCTTTTGTATCTGGATTTTGAGATATTCCATATACTTTAAGAATAATCCTATCTTTATCTGCTAAGTATGCTTTAACCTATTAAATATAAAAAAAATTAACATATAATAATAGATATTTTTTTTTTATATCAAAAGTTTAAGTTTCATACCACATTCAAAAATTCACTGGTCATTAAGCACTTAAATATAACTTTTTTATCTGATTTTCTTATCCACTCCTTACTATTCTTATGATCATAATATAATGGACCGTCCTTCCATATTGCTGAATATATTGAAGAATAACCGCTTTTACCTAATTCTTTAATATTACTAAACTTGCTATATGGTATCCATTCAAATACTGTATCGTTCCAATTATTAATCCTTAATTGCAATTCTTGAATAAAATCGTTAATTTGTTTATTTCCATTGGTCCAGTCTATAAAATTTTTTTTGAAATTATTTATTTGACACGATTTACACCATTTATACTTTGTATCCGTATATTTCTCATCACATTTTCCACAATATTTTATACCATATTCTGTACAATATGTTTCCTGGAAAATTATTATATAATCGTTTGTATCTGGATTTTGAGATATTCCATATATTTTACTATTATCCGTATATGTCTTAACCTATTTAAATGTAAAAAGAATATTAAAAAAAAAAAATTCGATTTAAAATCACAAAGGGCTTCTTACCTTTTTTAAAAATTTATTGATAGTATTTTGTAAATTACATATATTATAATGTAAAGATTTTAAGGTGATTTTTCTTTTTGATACTCTTTTCAATTCCATTTTATTATTATCATAATATAATGGACCATCTTTCCATAATGCTGAATATACTGTAGAATAAATAGTACTTTTACCTATTTCTTTAATATCATTAAACTGGTCATATGGTATCCACTCAAATATTATATCATTCCAATTATTAATTTTTAATTGAATTTCTTGGATAAAATCATCAATTTTCCTATTTTTACTAGTCCAATACCTAAAATTATTTTTTAAAGAATTTATTTGGCATGGCTTACACCATTTATTATCTACATCTATATATTTTTCAGTACACTGCTTGCAATAACTTTTGCCATATTCTTTATAATATTTATCTTGAAGGACTATAACATAATTTCCTGTATCTGGGTTTTGAGATATTCCATACGTTTTAAAATTAATATTATCCTTATTTGGTAAAAACGTATTAATCTATAATATACAAAATATAATCTATATATTAAAAAAAAAGAAATATTTAAATTAAATTTACAAATTATATTATTATTTATACCTTATTTAAAAGTTCATCAATATTATTTTGTGAATTATATAAGCATTTCAAAGCAATTTTTCTATTTGGTCTTCTTGTCAATTCATTTTTATTATAATTATAATACAATGGACCATTTTTCCATATTGCTGAATATATTGTAGCAATATTACCTCTACCTATTTTTTTAACTTTATTGAACTGATTGTATGGTATCCATTCAAATATTATATCCCATAAGTTATCGGTTTTTAATTGCATTTTTTGAATGAAAACATCAATTTTTTTATTGCCACTAGTCCAAGTTTTAAATTTTTTTTCTAGGAAATCTATTTGACAAGGCTTACACCATTTATACATTATATTTGTATATTTTTCCATGCATTTCATACAACACTTTTTACTATATTTTTCACAATATTTACTTTGAAGAATTATTATATAATCATTTGTATTTGGATTCTGAGATATTCCATGTATTTGAATATTATTACAATTATAAACATTCGTTGAATATGTTCTAACCTGTTTATTAAGAAAAAATTTTTATTATTCAATATTTTAATTAAATTTAATTATAAAAAAAAAAATGTCATACCTTATTTAAAAATTCATTAATATTATTTTGTGAGTTATATAAACATTTTAAAGCAACTTTTGTATTTGATTTTCTTAACCATTTTTTTCCATTATAATATAATGGACCATCTTTCCATATAGCTGAATATACTATCTCAAGATTATCATTTCCAACTTCTTCAATATCATTAAACTGATTGCATGGTATCCATTCAAATACTATATCAAATGGATTATTGATTTCTGATTGCATTTCTAAAATCAAATCATTAATCATTTTATTTTCACCGAAATTTAATTTTAAATTATTTGTTTGGCATGGTTTACACCATTTATATTTTATATTTGTATATACTTCATTACATTTTTTACAATAATTTTTACTATATTCTATGTAATATTTATCTTGTAAAATTATAATAAAATCTTTTGTATCTGGATGTTGAGATATTCCATACATTTTATAATTACTATCAGTATTTTTTAAGTACATTTTAACCTAATTATACATAAAAAGGAATTGTTATTATTATAATATTATAAAATGAAGTAATTAAATTCATAAAAGATTCGTACCTTAGTTAAGAATTCATCAACATTAATGTTTTGTAAAAATTTTAAAGTAACATTTTTGTTAAACATTCTTTTTAATTCCATTTTACTATAATAATAATTTAATGGTCCATTCTTCCATATTGCTGAAAATACTGTCATAGTAAAATTTCCTTTACCTATTTTTTTAATATTTTCAAATTGATCGTATGGTATCCATTCAATTATAATATCATCATGATTATTAACTTTTAATTGTATTTCTTGAATAAAAACATCAATTTTTTCATTTTTACTTGTCCAGTTTGTAAAATTATTATTAAAATAATTTATTTGACATGATTTACACCATTGATACTTGATGTTTATATATTTTTTACCACATTTAAGACAGTATCCATTTTGAAATACTATAATATAATTTTTTGTATCTGGATTTTGAGATATTCCATATATTTTACAATTAACAATGCTTAAACATGCTTTAACCTATTTGTACATAAAAAATGAATCATTATAATATATCAATAATATTCAAAATTATTTTAGAAATTTATAAAAAAATATATTACCTTAATTAAAAATTCCTCAGAATTAGTAATTTGTAAACATTTTAAAGAAACATTTTTAGAAGATATTCTTTTTAATTCCATTTTATCAAAATCATAATTTAATGGACCATCATTCCATATTGCTGAATAAACTTTTATAAATTCGACCTCACCTATTTCTTTAAAATTTTTAAATTGATTATATGGTATCCATTCAATTATAATATCATTATGATCATTAAATTTTAATTGCATTTCTTGAATAAAATTGTCAATTTTTTCGTCTCCACTTGTCCAGTTTGTAAAATTATTTTTAAAATAATTTATTTGACATGTTTTACACCATCTATACTTAGTATTTGTGTATTTTTTATCACATTTGACACAATATCCATCTTGAAAAACTATTATATAATCTTTTGTAACTGGATTTTGAGATATTCCGTATACTTTGCAATTAAAACTAGCATCTGTTAAATATATTTTAACCTAGTATTTGTGTAAATAAATAAAAAAAAACAAAATTAAAATTAATAATAAAAATTTTTGACTAAATACTATATAAAATATACCTTATGTAAAAATTTATTAATCATATTATATGAATTATATAAATGTTTTAAAACAACTTCCTTACTTGATTTCCTTAATAATATTTTTTTATCATAATTATAATATAATGGACCATTTTTCCATATTTTAATGAAATCACATTTACCACCTCTATCAGTAAATTGATCATATGGTATCCATTCAAATATTATATCATTATAATTATTAATTTTTAATTGAATTTTTTGAATGAAATTATCTAACTTTTCATTTTTACTAGTCCAGTTTGTAAAATTATTTTTTAAATGAATTATTTGACATGATTTGCACCATTTATTTGTCATATCTGCATACTTCTTACCACATTTTCCACATTTTCCACAATAATATGAATATATATCATTCTGATGGGTTATTGGTAACCGGTAAGAGTATTTTAAAGCAACTTTTGTGTTTAATACTTTTGTTCGTTTGCTTAAATAATTATGAATATTCTTACCATAATATTCAGTTTTATTATAAATATTTACTTTTGTTTCTGATAGTGAGTGAATATCTCTTAAAAGTTTCTAAATCGAAAACATATTTAGCATTTACCCAATTAATACAAATGACAGTTCTACATGAACCACTCACTGTCGTCAGTTCAAGTATTTCTACGTAAGATTTCTGAAATTTCTTTATTATTTCCAGATTCCCAATTTGAAAATTCCTTTATTAATCGATGTTGAGTTTCAAGTTTGTGAAATTATTTAAAATACACTTACTTTCATTTCCGAAGCCAAGTAATATGTTCTTAAATTTTTCTAAATCAAAGAATATTAACATTTTCCCAACTATTACAAATGATATTCTTATTTCTATTCGAACTAATACTACTTACTATAATCAGCCTCAATATTTTTATTAGTATAAGTTTATTTTCATATGTCCAATTTGAAAATTCCTTTTTTAATATTACCAAAATAGAAAATATCTTAGTATATTACCAACTAACATAAATGACACTTCGCTCACTAACCTCTTTCGAATAATCGTAAAAATTGATGGAAGCAGTTTTTCCTAAACAATCGGCAAAGTTGTTTTCGGAATCTCTTCGCAGTCTCATTGAAAAAAAATATTGAATTAATTAAATTAATTTATAAATAATAAGGGTTGTTAAACTAATATCACAAAGAACATGTATTTAACGTTCTTTATCCTTATAATTCAAAGATATAACGTTTATAATTTTATGTCTCTCTTTTTTTTACGTGAAAAAATTTTGTTTATATAAAGAAATAATGTTTTTCAATCTTACCTATTTATTGCTAAACCAATTGAACGTTTTAATAAAAAAGATTTGCGACTTAGTAGATCATCAAATACAATAATGGTTGAAATATTACTTTCAAGTTCATTATAATTTAATAGGTTTCTTAGAATGCTTTTGTATAGAAGAATGTTAGTTGATAGTGGAGAAATTGATAGAACCATTTTGAAAAATTTTAGCAAAAAAAAATACGGTAGGGGAAATTTTATTTGTTTGTTTATTTATCTATTACGATAAGGCGCATAAGTTTGCATATATTTTTAGCTTTTTTTCGCGAAGATCTGCGTCTTTCACCCAAGTTCTGATTGGTCAATCAATACTATTGGTGACCAGCTGGCTGGCGCAGTGGCGCTGCGCCGCACGCGGCACGCTAATAATGACATCATCGCAGGGACGATGATTTTATGTGATTGCATAATATCACATAAAACGAATAATTATGCGATAAATACATAATTTTAATTAATCGCACATAATTTGAATCTTCTTGTATTGAAACGCATAATCCGCAGTAAAATACAAGTTTTTTCCAAAGTTTTCAGTAAAATACCAGTTTTTCCAAAGGTTCTAATCATCATCATGTAATGTTA
>QZLH01000030.1:9629-30968 GCA_003833135.1 Oehlia diaphana
AAATCGTATAAATTTCGTGATAAAATCAGTGATCAAATCATGTAAATTCCATATGAATCCCGTGCAAATTCCGTATCCAAACCATATTTTTAGAGATACGGAATTTGTGCATTTTTCCGTATCCTATTATGATACGTTATTTCTAAGGAAAAAAAATCGTATAAAAACTTTATAAAAAGCGTATCCAATTTTTTTTATAGGGTTGAAACATGCAATTAAATGATAATTGAAAAACTTTAGATAATATTTTAATATTAAAATTTTAAAATGATAATATAATTATGTCACATATAAAGGGCTTTTATTTAATTAGTGAATTAATTATATGAATTATGTTAAAATTATAACCAATTATTTGGTTTATTTTATTTATTTATTTATTTTTTTAATGAAAAAATTCGTAACGATTTCTGCATGATAATTTAACCAGGTTTGGCAAGAACCGAAGATCGCGATATTTTGCAATCAATATTATATAATGAAGTCCTTTTTCCAAATATGGTAATTATAAATACAAAGACCTGATATATTTTATCGTAAATATGCAATTAGCGCAAACTCGAAATGGGCTGTATTTTTTAATTATAAATGTTTAACACCTTTTTGCATCGTACTATATATTTATTCTAACATTTTATCTCTCTTCTGATGGTTATCTATTAAGGTTTCAATGCTTTTACAAATTAATAGATTGAAATATAGTATTTAAGCCAATTTTTTTTTTTAAAAAAAAAAAAACGCCATACGCAGTCCAAAATTAAATGCACGAAAAAAAATGAGGCTTATTTTGAAAATAAACAAATAAACATTGAAAGAACATGAACTTAATTTAGTATTCTCGCATGTAAATCATCATGCATTATGTTGATCTTTCATTAAAGCATGATGCGCCAAATCATGTGATTTTTTATATATAATCCTCGAAATTGGTAGTAATATAATTTTCTTTCTCGTTAATTTAATTGATAGCCTGATTATAATTTTTTTGACAAATTTCCGACAAAAAGATTTATTTGATTTACTATAGCTTTAAATAATAAAGATCATACAAAATCTTTTAACTCATTACTTTTTTTTTATCAAAAGACGAAAATAATAATCGATTAAATAATTATCCCCATCATGGATTGTATGTTTATTATTCAAGTAGATCATTGTTTAATTTACATTTGTTATTTCTTGTTAAATTTGAAATATTACTAATATTAATCATATATTATAGATGAAGCAATGTCATATGAAATTATGCCTGAACTAGGTTATGAAATCGAAGAATTTGGCTATAACACATGGCATATTACAAATTGGCAGCATTTGAATAAGAGTATAACAGGGCCAGAATTCGAAGTTGGAGGTTGGAAATGGTGTGTTGTAAAGATTTTCAAAAAAAAAGAAAAAAAAAATAATAAATAATAAACTAATTTAATTATTATAAAAATTTTTAGGCGAATTTTATTATTCCCATTTGGTAATAATAATCAAGATGTCGTTTCTATTTATCTTGATTTTGTTGATCCCAAGGGTGCTCCAGCGGGCTGGCATTCATGTGTACAATTCGCTTTAGTCTTGTGTAATTCTGAAGATCCGACACAATTTATTTGGCATCGTATATATTAAGATTAAATTTTTAACACCCTACATACGCACATTATTATACTATTTTTTAATGCTATTTTCCTTGGGTTGAAATTTTGAATTTTAGAAACTCATCATCGATTCACTGCTGAAGAATCAGACTGGGGCTTCACACGATTTTATGATTTAAATAAATTACTTTATCCTTGTGAAAACCGAACTCGTGCGATAATTGAAAATGATTCTGCTAAAATCACGGCAATTGTACGAGTATTTAAAGATCCTACAGGCGTCTTATGGCATAATTTCATAAAGTATATTTCCGTTATCTCATTTGATCACGAATATTCTCTATGTTATGTTTAACCTTTAATTTGTACTATGTGTTTAATCTTTTCATATAGTTATGATTCAAAAAATGTGACAGGATATGTGGGATTGAAGAATCAAGGCGCTACCGGTTATTTAAATTCATTACTGCAGTCTCTTTATTGTATAACTTCTTTTCGTAAGGTTCGTTTAATGTAAATTATTTGATATAAATTACTATTTATATAAAAAAGTCTAATATTTATCTATAAATTATAGGCGGTCTACCAAATTCCCACAGAAGATGATGAATTAATAGAAAGTGTTCCTCTGGCGTTGCAACGAGTTTTTCACAATTTACAGACATCGAATATTACGGTTTGTACGACAGAATTGACAAAATCTTTTGGATGGAATTCATTTGACACCTTAATACATCGAGATGTGCATGAATTTAATAGGGTGTTGCAAGATAATCTTGAAACAAAGATGAAGGTAGTTTCTTTAGAATTATATTTAAATCTTTTTTATTTTATATTTATTAGTAAATCTATTTATATTACGTCATTATTTTATATCGTTTAATATGTTATTTTCTTATTAGGGTACGAAAGCTGATGGTGCACTTACTAAACTTTTTGTCGGTAAAATGAAGAGTTACATCAAATGTATTAATGTGAATTATGAATCTTCTCGCGTTGAAAATTATTATGGTAATATTAAAGTCTTTATACCCATATTATACATCATTAAAAGTTGTTTGAGATAATAAATATTGAATTCTTATGTATAGATATTCAACTAAATGTGAAAGGATGTAAGACTTTAAGAGATTCTTTTAAGGATTATATTCAAGAGGAGATATTGGAAGGTGATAATAAGTATCAAACAGTAGGTTACGGGTTGCAAGTAAGTTGAAAGTAATGATATTGTTTATTCATTAAAGATACTTTTAATCAAAGATACTCATACCAAATTTTAATGTTATAAAGGTTGCTAAAAAACGTGTTATATTTGAAAGTTTTCCTCCAGTTTTACATTTACAACTTAAGAGATTCAAATATGACATACAAAAGGGTGCGATTGTTAAGGTGACATTTGTATAATTTGTATTTTATGATAAAGTCTTCTCTCTTTCTTACAAAATTTATTATATTAGATTAATGATCGTTTTGAATATCCAATGGAAATTGATTTAGAAGAATTTCTATCAAAGGATGCAGATAAATCAAACTCCCATAAATATTTATTGCACGGGTTTGTTTATAACTTTTATAACTATTGCAAAGACAAATTTTTTTAAACTTTATAATTTAGAAATTTACTTTTTTTTTTTATTAAACAGAGTACTCGTTCATAGTGGTGATTTACATAAAGGTCATTATTTTGCTTTACTAAAACCTGAAAAAGACGGCAAATGGTTCATATCATATAATTTTATTTTTTTTTCAAAAAAAAAAAAATAAAAATAAAAATAAATTATAATAGATAATATTACAATTCTTAAATTATGAAATAGGTTTAAATTTGATGATGATCGTGTTATACCAGTTACAGAGAATGAAGTACTGGAGTATAATTATGGTGGTAAAAATCCAAATACTAATCCAAATAAAATTGGCCATACTCTGATAAAGCATACCAATGCTTATGTATTAATATATATTCGTGAATCAAATATTAACGAGGTGTTATCTCCTTTGGTCTCTGAGGATGTACCTAGTCATTTATGTATGTATGTTTATATGTTTAAAACTAATTAGTTTAAAAGATGTTAATAATTATTATTTAATAGGTAAAAGACGTTTGAAGGAATTAATATCCTTATTAGAAATCAACAATAAACTTACCGTTAAGGTATTCTTTTATAAAAAAAAAACAAAAGATAAAGTAAAGGTTATTAATATTATATATCATATCATATAGGTTGTGACAACTGAAAAATTCAGGAATCATCAAGGATTTGATCTTGCTAATTTTGATGATCGTCAATATCCACTTTCTGATGTACAAACGTATAGTATTCTAAAAAGTGAAACATATGGCGATTTTAAAGAAAATATCTCTCTGGATTTCAATATTCCTTCTGAACAAATACGATTATGGATTCTTGTGAATCGTCAAAATAAAACTATTCGACCTGATTCTCCAATACCAGAATCTTATTTTGATATTAGTAAATAATAAATTGATCTTTCTATTTTTAAAATTTTTACTATGATTATATTAATTCTTACTTTATTACATTTATAAATAGGTATGGAAGTTATTCATAAAAAATTCACTTCTCGTCAGAATGAAATGATATTATATATGGAAGTAGCAGAAAAACCAATTGATGACAAGGTATATATTTTTAATTATTATATTATTAATCGTTCATTAAATTTATTAATATTATATAGCAAATTACTTTTGTAGACATGGTTCCCAGAAGAAAATGATCACAAATTGATTTTTCTTAAATTTTTTGATCCTAACAAACAAGCTTTTGTGTAAGATTATTTGTTACACTTTGCATATTTATTATAAATAAAATATCAACATATTTAATTATATAGGGGTTTAGGTCACTTATATGTACATGACTCAGAGAAAGTGAGTGATTATACTCATGTGTTTTGCGAAAAGATGGGATTACCACCCGATACTCCTTTGAAGATCTATGAGGTATGCATGTTTAAGTATTATAGGAAATATATATTCGATGCTTTTAACAAATATTATTTAACAATATAGGAAATTAAATCAACTATGATTGAAAAAATGAATCTTGAATCCACTTTCCAACAATTAGAAATACAAAATGGGGATATTATTTGTTTACAAAAGGATTTATCGATAGAGGAGTATGTATTAACGCTATGCTATATTTACACTTTTTTGTATTCTATTATATTATTTATATTATTAAACCATTATATATGTATATATATATTCTTTTTTAGAATCCGAGAATATATATCATCTGGCAGTTGTTATGATATTCCTCAATTTTATAAGTCATTAACTTTGCGTATCCTTGTCTCATTTAAGCCAAAATTTAAAGATCGAGAACCAAAATCTGAATTTGATTTGATTTTAGGGAAAAAATGGACGTATGATATGGTATATAAAATTCTCATGCAATTCTGGTATAATATTTATTTTTTTATAATTCCTAATGTCGTTTAATATTCTAAATAGGTTACTAAAACAGTTGCGACTCACTTGTGTACGGATCCTCTCAGGTTAAGATTTACCTCAGCATTTTCAATGTCTGATACACCGAAGAGTATCATTAAACGAACCACTGCTCTGATCCTTTCAGAGATGCTTCAAACTGCAAATTTGAGACCGTCAACTCATATTTTATTTTATGAGGTTTTGGACGTAGAACTAGAAACAAAAAAATTTTTTAAGGTCGCCTGGCTTGGAAGCACAATTAGAGAAGAGGTTTATTACATTTAATATAATTTACTATCTACCTAAGGACTTTTTAATTTTAAATTTTAAAAAAAATATTCAGGAAATTATCGATATTTATCTTCAAAAGAATGCCATTATTAACGATCTCAAAGAAGAAATTCTAAAAAAGGTGTCACTATCATCACCAAATTCTATAATCAGATTGTTTGAAGTTCATCACAATAAGATTAATAAAGATTATTCAGGAACTGAACCGATAGAAAGTATACAAGAATTTGCGACATTATATGCAGAGGTTAGAATTTTTATGATATGGATTAATAATTGTTTTTTTTATTAAATTATTTATTTATATGTATTATACATTTAATTTAAGGAAGTACCTATGGAAGAAATTGTAGCAAATCAATATGATCAAATTATCCAAATATGTCATTTTAAGGAAGATCCAATATGCCTACATGGAATTCCATTTAAATTTATTATTAAAAATGTAATTTATTTATTGTTACTAAATTTAATTAAGTAGAATAATTTGAAAGAATTTTAAAAATTAAAAATTTTTTTTTTTTAATTAGGGTGAGAAACTTATTGATACTAAGGTACGTCTTCGGCAACGGCTTGGTATGAGCGAAAATGATTTTTCAAAAGTTAAAATTTCAATTATGCCTGGAACCTTATATACAAGACCAGAGTATTTGTTTGATGAAAGTAAGTTATATATATATATTAAAATGTTTTATAAATTTTTAATATTTATTTGATTTTATTAGATATAATTATATCAGAAATTAAATTATCAAGTAAAGATTATTTGGGTCTTGATTATGTAGATAATATAAGTCAAGCGGAAAGGATCAGAGGTTCAGAAGCCATTTATATTCGAAATTAATATACTATTAAATTAGCTGTTTCGAGAACATATTTTATAGTCATTTTATTTTAATTTAAATGTAAGACGAATGATATTTATATTATTACAAGTAGGATAGGACTAATAATAATGATAATAATAAATAGCATTTAATATATTTATTTAGTTTATTATCTGAAATCATTATTGAAATTTTTTTTTGCAATTAAGAAATTAAAAATTGGATATATGAAGTATAGTATTAGTATTAATATACTTTATAGTAGTAAAAATTCTAATAAATATTTTTATAGAATTCTAATTAATTGTTCATTGATTTAAGTATTTTTTAAATAATATATTCCTTTACTCAAAGAATAATATTTTAGTTGTTTAGGAGCTTTATGGCAAATTGTTGATACAGTACTTTAATATAAAGCTAATTTATTATTATACAATCCAGAAGCGTAAAACCTTCAAATCTTCATTCACAAACCAGTAATAAATAAGGTGTTAATATACAAATAATCATATAATTTTTGATAATTTTTGTTTTCATTAATTAATATATAAAATATAATCATTTTGTAACTGAGTAAATTGCTTTTTTAAAATTATCATTAATCGTAAAACTCTATGTTGTTGATATACTGTACAAGCTTTTTTCGAACATTTTAAAAGTATGTCACATAATCTTATACAATTAAAACAATTCTTCCATATTGTAATTTATAAAAAGTTAAAACATACTTTTATGCATATTATAACAAAAGAGTTTAATATTCGCTCCTTATGAAATATCCAGAATCTGTAAGTATTTTAAAGCTGCTATTTTTTATCAAAATGTCTTATATATTTCTTTTCATTAGTATTATAATATAAAGAACCATCTTTACATATTGCTGAATACACTGTAGCAAAACCACTTTTATCTATTTCTTTAATATCATTAAACTGATCATATGGTATCCACTCAAATATAATATCAAATGAGCTGCTAATTTTTAATTACCAGTATTTGTTTTTAAATATTCTAATTACATTTATAACATAATACACTTTATTACAGTTCTCGCAACATTTTTCAAAATATTTGTTATCATATATTAAGATATAATCTTTTGAATCAAGATTTTAAATATTTTAATAGAAACATTAATAGTATCATGTTTTCTGACCTATTATAATGTAAAAATATTACATTATTATAAAACAAGTTTACACTAAGACTAGAGTAGTGAATATTTTACAAGTTTCTTAGTTTGTAAATTAAATAAATCTTTTTTAATTATCAAATTTTTTCCGTATGCAGGGACTTCATCCAGATAGTTAATTTTTTATATTTGTTATTTTTTATAAACATTTTATACATATTCTTTAGAATTTTTCTAACTATCACCGGGGGTGATGATCACCGGTGACTTAAATTATGACGATCGACCAGCATTAAAAAAATATAGTGCCGGTAAAAATTGATAATCTGGCCAACGGTGATGATCACCCCCGGTGATTTGAAGTAAAAAACTATTCTTTATTATTTTTTTTTTCTTTCCCGCACTTTATCTAGATGTTAAAAAGAAAATACTAAATGAAATTGATAAAAGTTATTTTCATTAATTTACTTTATTTAGTTAATATTAGCTAATGCGTTTATTTATTCATTTCTTAATATTTCATAATTGACTCAAATACTTTTATTTTCTTAAAATAATTTAATTTAAAAATCACTATATCTAAAAAGGAATAATTTTCATGATTTTTTTTTAGTTCAGAATACGCAAACACAAACCTGACCCTTATATATATGTTTCTGGGTCCTGTTTTACTTAATGATGAAAATATTCTTGCTTCACACTTATTTATGAAGTTATATAAATTTATTAACGCAAATAAGTAAATTATTCAGTAAATTAAAAACCAATTCAGTAAAAATTTTATTATTATTTTATTCATTTCTTGTAATATATTTTTGTCTTTCATATATAATTTTGCATTAAGTTTATTGATGAAATAATATCATAGTAAATAAAATTAAGTTAATACATCCTTATCCCTATAAAATCTATTCCATGTTTTTTATTCCATGTTATTTCCGTAAATGTAGTCATATACTCATATTATTTTACGGATAAAATTTTATAGGGTAGGACGCAAAAGGAATCAAAACATTATTACTTAATAACATATGTATGTAAGTATTTTTTTCATTAGCAATTTACTAGCAAAAATTAATTTTTGTTAATTTGTGGTATATCTTCAATCGTCTTTAACTGATCAATTGTTTCATATTTATCATCGTAGTTTTACCTGTTAATATGAAGAAAGTTTATAAAAAGACTAATAATTCAATATCAATACGAATATAAATAAATCGGTCTGGGCACGTTCAAGACCACATTTACCACATTTTTATATTTTGATTACAAATGGTCGGTGATCCGCATGATATATAATCATCCCGAGTAGTGTCTCATCCAGGATAAATTAGGGATCTATCCAGGATCAGTCCGAAATCCGAAGCTCGGAATCCCGATGATACAATATCCCGACATTCTAAATCCCGAAACTTTATAATCCCACCGCCCCATAATACTGATTTTCTTTCTTTTATTAGTAAATTTCGCGGAGTTTTGAATATCGGGATATTACTACCCGGGATTTTCTTCATATGCCACATAGTATGATAGTCATATTTATTAACTTAGTACAGTAATTTTTCTATCGTACGTACTAAATTTCTTAATCATACTATACTGATTTATATACCCCTGTTATTCCTGTCCTCCATATTTTTTTTTAAAAAAAAGAAATGAAAAATGTAACATGGAAAATTAGATTTGTTATCTGATGAATTTCCTAACTTAATGTTGTTAAATATGGGAATGTCAACTTGCTCAAACAGTATAATACTTTAAGCAAGCTGAACTTTAATGGAATAACTATTAAGAAATTGAACTTGATGCTTAATTTAAGCATGTTAAGTATAAATTTAAATTTTATATCGTTTTCTGATTTAAATTTAGGATAAATATCCATTTTCATATACGAACCTTCTCTAGTGATAATCAATTGCAAATTAAGAAATTGTGGATTATTGGCATACTAAACTTGGCGACTTAATACATCTTAAAATTCGTTTACATACGAAAATTATTGCACTACAATAAATCTGAATCGATTGAATGATTTCTAAATTCTTATTAATATCTAACTTTCTTCCGAATATAATGTAGATTGGTTAAGTGAGTAACGTAAAGTCACATGTTTATCTATTTACTCGCTATAATAGCATTTGCATACACTTCGGATCTTATGTAACAAAAACTGGTTTATTGTACAAGGTGTATCTTATACACTATTGAAACGCAAATAAAATGCGTTTACTCTCCAAAATTGCTATAATAAAACAGAAAAACCCTAATTTAGAAATTATTAATATGTACATAATCTCATATTTATATTGTTGTAGCATATCATTTACCATTTTTATCATTTTTAGCGGTGATGAGAAAAAAGTATTTTTCTTTAAATGAACTGTCGTTGAAACAAATGTCGATGAAACGTTTGTCGGTGAAGCATTTGTGCGCCTATCAGTGAACCGTTTGTCAATTAGGCGTTTGTCGGATTTCCAGGAAAATATATATCATCGCATGTGATATCAGATATAGGATCGACATTTTTAGACTGATCTACATATCCGAAATTCGATTGTAAATTGTAATAGATCAAATGAAAATATTAAATTGAATACAAGCCATTTTTATCTCGTATAATGAAAGGTCCATACTCCGTAGTCTCGATAAGGAAATGATTATAGCACAATTATGGTCATTTTCTGATGTATCTTAAGGGATAAAATTTCAAAATGGTAAATAATGGTTAACGATTAATTATACAGCTTAGATTCTGCCGATCATGTATACAAAATTAAAATTTTAGCATTACCTATTCTATTTTCATTTCATTTTTTTATTTTCCTGCCCTATCCCTAAAATAATACCAATATTGGATGTTTAATGTGATAATCTTATTTCGATATGCATATATATACATATATAAAACTAGTAGAATAAAAGTTCCTATAATTATTCTTCTTGGTTTTTTAAACAAAATCTCATCAATCATGAACCACATAGTTTTTATTATTGTATCATTTCTTATATTCTACAAAACTTTTGCTTTTAAATATTATAATAATTGTAGTGGTAAGTCATCTAGTAAGAACGATTTTTATTTTTCCAAGGTAACTAATGTTAAATAATTCATCTATTTTTTTTTATGCTCATGCTATTTTATCATGGTAATAAAAAGATGGTCCTGCTTTTGATGGCATTGCCGACATTGTATTCCTGTCAAATCATCAGATTGAATTAATATTAGAAGGACCAAAACAAGCAGAAAATTCCGGTAATTTTCCATGTTGTTTGCAACAGGGTCCAATGATTATTAGTAATTATACGTTGTATAATAGAAATCACTCCCTTATATATACTATTATACCTGAACAAACAAATGAATGGGTAAATGAATACACTGAGAACAGTATCTTAAATGTGGATGATTGTACGAATGGAAACTTAAATTGTAATACAATTTATCAAGGACAATATAATTACACGCGGGCTGACAATTATGATCCCAACCATTTTTTCTCTCCAGGAGAGAATATCGGGGTGGGATTAACTGTTTATGCTAAATGTTTTCATCATATAGAAACGGTTTGTTTAACTTCTTGTAGGTTTACCGCTGGCATAATTTATAACCCACCATCATAAATGGATTTTTTTATTCTTGTGAGAGATTATTTTTATAATATTTGTACGATCAACTTATTTTAGTAAATTTACTTATTTTACATCTAGATACTTATGATAATATTTATATCATTCGCAATTTTTTTTTTTTTTTTTTTTTTTTTTTTTTTTTTTTTTTTTTTTTTTTTTTTTTTTTTTTTTTTTTTTTTTTTGAATTTCGTACAAATCCGCCGATCTAAGAATCGGCCTAAATTAAGTATGTGAAACCATCAGTCAAAATTTTCCATAAAAAAAAAAAAATAAATAAATAATAGAAATTTTTTTTTTTTTAAAAAAAATCAATACTAAATTTTTTTATAGTGTTATACAATGATTAAGTTTTGTATTACTAATATATATGTTTTTATCTAAAAGAAATAACTTTGATTATATTAGTTTAATTTTTTACTTTTGAAATAAAAAAATATGTTTTACAAAATATGCATAAACAACGTAATATTTAATTTGAAGTTCAGTTCTGAATAGGTTTATCATTATGACTAAAAAAATTTAAGAAATTTTTAGATAGATCGATTCACATAATTCCTATCGGAACATGCGGTATTCTATGTAACAAATTATATGGACATTTTTATAGAGTTCCAAGTATAATCATGTGGAATTTCATATACAGTATAATAATTTGGTGAATAAATTTCCAATAACCACATGTATTTATTTCAGGAAATTTTTTTCGATGCAAGATCTACAGAGAAATCAATTAAGAAAATCCTGACACATGGGAGTGGATCTACAGATTTAGAGTTCGTTGCACATGGATTAATTAGGGAGTATTACAACGGAGAAACATTGGAGAAATCATATGAAATGTTATGGAAATATTTAGGGTATACGATGATCATTTTGATGTCTAAAAGTATAACGTGGTTTTTTGTAAAGAAAAATTTTTTTGAAAAATTATAACTTATTCAACTTTACCAAATATTATTTACTTGTTATAAGAAAAGTTTATATTGTTTAATAGTTTTGCGTTTAAAACACTAAAATATAAAGTAGTAGTATTTGCATGAGCTGAGTTTTTTCGCATGAACGAAACAATATTAGTAAATATATAAAGTAGTATATCAACTGCTTAAAAAATCATTATCTTATTAATGTATGTAATATATTTACAAACTTTAATTATTATAGGCATTATGTATAAAATAATATTACATCAGATTACTTTAATTACTTCTTATTTTAATTTTTCTTTCTGACGTTCTTTCTTTTTTGGCGATAGTATGTTTTAAGTGGTGATCATCCTGCATGACCTTCCTTATTTATTCACTTTTTCGCTTAATTTGTAGTTTGTCCTCCGATCTTCATACACATTTTCATCTTTTTGGGAATGCACCATGTGAACTTCATAGTTTTTAAAAAAAAAAATTGCTATATAACTATAGAAATTGCTATAGCTATAGATGTTGTTATTACAATATTGCAATATTGCTTCTTTGATATCATTAGAATAAAATTAAAAATATTCATTTTTATGCCACTTTTACTACATATTAACTTGCGGCATCAAACAATAAGTTTTATATTTTTGTTGATCGATATTGATTTTCAAAGAAATAAATATTCAAATATATTTCTTTTTTGTTAAAAAATTAAAACGTGTAGATGATCATGCAGATCTTGTGATAATCAATTAAAAAAGTGTTGGACGAAATTTTTTTTCAAAAATTTAAAATTTTATTAAATATTTGGATATTACATAATTACAAATTAAATTTATAAGTGTATTTCTTTTAGAAAATAATGTGATATTTCATAAAAAATATTTTTTCTTACTATTTTTATTTTAAACTACTTGAATTTATAATTAATGAAAGAATTAATTTAAAATTCATGTTATTTCAAATTATTGTCAACTCAGTTCTTAATTTTTATATTACATTTTTTTTTTATATAAAATTTTTTTAAATTAAACTTCTTTTTCTAAATACACTATAATCTCCACTTTGCAAAAATGAATCAACTTCATTTATTAATTGAAAGTTATTCAGGCAGGTTAAAAGCACTTGAATATTAATTTTCATGAATGTAGGTGTAGTACTTGGAGAAGATTGCATTTTTCTTGATGATATTAACTCTCTTTTCTATTTTCTTAATTTAGAGTGTAATATTTCCACTTTGGACAAATGAAATCAACTTAATTTATTAATTGAGAGTTGTTCAGGCAGGTTAAAAGCACTTGAATATTAATTTTCATGAATATAGGTGTAGTACTTGGAAAAGATTGCATTTTTCTTGATGATATTAACTCTTTTTTTATTTTTTAATTTAGAGCGTAATATTTTCACTTTGACCAAATGAAATTACCTATATTTATTAATTAAAAGTTGTTCAGGTAGGTTGAAACCACTTGAATATTAATTTTTATAAGATTTCATTTTTTGTAGCTGTATTAACCTTAGAACACTTATTACAACGCAGCTTTATTTGACAAATTTATTCGTGAATAAAAATACATATTAAAAATACAATATACTTAGGGTTGGATCAGTCCTAGCAAAGACCAGTCCTGCGTCGGTCTTGGGACTGGTCTTTACGGTCTTCGGTCTGAGATCTGAGAACCAGTCCGGACTGGGACCGATCCCATATTATTAATATCTAATGAAAATGAGCCAATTTTTGTGCTCATCTACTTCTAGGGCATGGTTTTTGCCAAAACCGATTATTGGTTCAGTTTTTAACATTTTCGCAATGTTTTTTATTAAAAAAATGTGCGAAAACATTTTTTCGTGAAATTATTAATAAAAACGTTTTTGCAACATTTCCAATTAGTAAAAAATTAAAAAATGTGCAAAAATGTGCTTTTTTTTTAATAAATAATGTTTCAAAATGTAAATTACTTAATAATAATATTTTCGCAATGTTGTTTGTTAATATAATTAAAAACGTTTGCAAAAAACGTTTTTGCAACGTTTTCTATTAAAATAATTAAAAAATGTTGCGAAACATTTTTTTATTTGTTAAATTATATGTTAAAAAACATTTTGCAACATTCTTTAATGTTTTAGCATAATTTAGAGATGGGGACAAATTTCTTAAATTTAGATCGGTCCGGTCCTGATCTGGTCCAGTCCAGGTTGAAGGACTGGTCTTTTTGGGACTGGACCAGACTGGACCGGACTGATCCAACCCTAAATATACTGTATAATGACTGTGATGATCAGTGAATAATTTATTTTGAGAATTTTTGCAGAACTTCATTCTTGAATTTTTTTGCAGAATCTGTTTTTGAATTTCTCCGCAGAACTTCGTTCTAAAATTTTTCACAGAATTTTGTTCTTGAATTTTTTCGCATGTATAATTTTTGGAGATTTTTGCAGAATTTTCATTTTCTTGAAATTCTGCGTAGAAATAATAAAATTTTTCCCTTTGAATTTTTCCGGCATGGTTGCAAATCTGTAAAGAAATAGTGGCAAATGTTACCTGCAGATCTGCACAGATCTGCGTCTCAAAAAATTCCCCGATGTTTGTAAAATAGGGTCAATGCAGGCCTCTAATTTACATCATTGATTATTTCTTAAAAAAAAATTGTCAGTAATTTGATTGTCAGTAATTTGTTCCTGTCAGTAATTTGAATGTCAATTATTTGACTGTAGGTAATATTAGTGTTTCGATCCAGGCAGAAACCATCATCTGGATAAATTAAAAAAATATCTGGTTTCTATCCAGATTATCGACTTGGATAAAAATCTGGATATATCCAGATAGAAACTGAAACCTGATAAATTATCAAAATTTTTTTTTACTATAGATCATTTTTAATAAATAAAATTCGTGGCATTCATTTAATTTAATATATGACATTTAATTAATTTAATATGTAATGTTTATTTAACTAAATTCGTGGCATTTATTAAATTTATGACAATTAAATTTTATGGGATTGTAAAAATTTATTAATCAATTTATAGCTTTTATCTTTTTATTTATTAAATTTAACTTACAGTTAATCTAGTTCTAAGCCCTAACTAAAATAAATAAATACTGCATAATATTAACTATATTATATACTGTAAATAAATGCTGAACTATAAATTTAATAATAATTGCCATGAATTTAAAATATTATATTCAAATTATGCGACAAATCTGTGGTATAGTAATTTATAATTTTTTTCTTGTAGTTAATGATTAATTAAAAATAATAAAAAAATATATTATTATATCTTTAAAGTAAAATCTAGCATTTATATGATATGAATTTACAAAAATTGAATCATAGTATTTAACTTATTTAAAAATATGAAAATTTTAAAAAAAAATTTTTTTTTTATCTGGACCATTTTTTATCTGGATATTTATCCAGGTAAAAACTGTAATTATCTGGATACCTAAAAAAAAATTTATCTGGGTTTATCCGGTTGAATCCGGAAATGGATCGAAACACTAGGTAATGTGACTGTCAGTAATTTGACTGTTGATAATTTGACCCAGATCCCAAATATTATAGTTTTGATCTGCTCAAATTTGTGTATACAGTATGTACACCATCATAACAGTGCAATCTTTGGAAGTAGTTGAAGGTAACAAAATTTTAGATAAGATTCTGATTGTGTAAACACTATTTATAAAAAAAACCTATATAATAATGAAAAAAAAAGTATAAAAGTATAGATTTATGTAGTTAGATTAAGATATGTGCATCATTTAATTGTCTAAAATAAATGTAATCATTACAACTACCCTATAAAAAAATGCTGGAAGAAACTCTGATAAATGATCATTTTTCTAGTTTTTATTTCCAAGAAACTCAGACACATGATCATTTTTCTGAAAAATTTTTTATATGGCTAATACACTCATTAGTTAATTCATTTGTAATCACGTATTACTTATTTTAATAACTTACATATTTTTCATGATTAAATTATATTTGCAATGTTAATGATAAATTAGTATTATTTGTTTTATTTGTTTTGCAATTTAAAGTAATTTGCTCAATTACAAACTGATTTTATTATGCAGAAGAAATTTACGCGCTACTCTATAATCAGTGTTGAACAAAATAAAAGAAAAAAAATACTATAATTTGAATATTAATATCCTATTTATCAAACTTATTTAAAAATATAATAGTATTGAATAATATTTATCTGTTATAAAAATAATGTATCTTAGTAAATAAATCATTTATTTTATCTCACAGGATAAACATTCAGATTTATTATCATTATATTTTGGAAGTTCTTTGGTAAAAGAATTAAGCAATCGGGATATATAAATTGCTTGTGGATGAGTAGTTGTTTGATCATTTTCATTTGATAATTGGTTAACTATTCTGTATGATTCCACTTCCTCAAATTGCTTTTTTATCTCTATTTCTCTATCATTTGTTACTGCAATTAAAATATCCCCTTTACATGCCTTGTGAAATTGTAAAAATGATTCATATATTATAGTAGAATTTGGTCTATTTTTTGGATCTGAATCCCAACACTTTTTCATTAAATCAATATAGCATTTTGGTGCTTCTTGCTCATTAATTTCAGGTCTAATTTCATTGCATATATCTAATGCTAGAAGCTTATCATGAGCACAATTAGTAAAAGGTTGTCTCCCAGTTGCTGCAAAATACATAATCATACCAAAACTGTATATATCTGCTGATTGACTATATGGTATTCCTCTTAGTACTTCTGGTGCAACATAGGGCATAACTCCATAAATCTTTGTTTTATCTGTATTATCAACTTCGCCACATAATCCCATATCGGATATAAATATATTATCACCAAAAATGTTGATACTGTTTATACTGTTTGTAAAAAACAATATATTTCCTGTATGTAAATCACGATGAAATATTCGTTTTTGATGAATCTCTTTGAGGCCATTACTAATATTAAGTAATGTAATTATTTTGTATGGCCAAGAAAAATTTTTAGAATTATTATTCATCCAATTGTTAAAATTTCCACCTTCTGCATACTCAAGAACTATTATATATTCTTTTGTATTTGGATTTTGAGATAATCCATATATTTTAAGGATATTACTACCATGCCTATCTATTGAATATTCTTTGATCTATCAAATACAAAAAAAAGCATTATATTAAATATGATTTTAATTAAAAATTATAAATAATACTTACCTCATTCAAAAATTCATTAGTAATATTGTGTGAATTATATAAGCATTTTAAAGCAACTTTTCTATCAATATTTCTTATATATTTCTTTTCATTATAATCATAGTATAAAGGACCATATTTCCACATTGCTGAATACACTGTAGCAAAACCACCTTTATCTATCTCTTTAATATCATTAAACTGGTCATATGATATCCACTCAAATATAATATCAAATGGGTTACTAATTTTTAATTGCATTTCTTGAATGAAATTATCAATTTTTTCATTACCATTACTGCTGGTTTTTAAATATTCTAATTGACATAATTTACACCATTTATAATAAATATACAAATTATTACAGTTCTCACAATATTTTTCTAAATATTTGTTACTATAAATTAAAATATAATCCTTTGAATCAAGATTTTGAGATATTCCATATATTTTAATAGAAACATTAGTAATCATATCATGCTTATTCGATTGCTCTTCATTTATTGAATATTTTCTGGCCTATTAAAATTTAGAAATTATTATTACAAAATAATTCAAGAAATAAAGATATAAAGAAATTTACCTCATTTAAAAGTTCATCAGTATTTTGTAAACATTTTAAAATGACATTTATATCTTGATGCCTTTTGTATTTTCTACAATTTTCGTCCCAATGTAATGGACCATTCTTCCATTTTGCTGAATATATTGTAGAAAAATCATCTTTATTATTTACTTTATTAATGTTAAAAAATTGATTGTATAATATCCACTCAAATATTGTATCTGATGGGTTATTAATCTCTGATTGCTTTTCTTGAATAAAGTTATCAATTATTTCATTTCCACTGGTCCAATTTATAAAAGTTTTTTTTAAATCTTCCATTTGACATGATTTACACCATTTAGAATTTTTATGTAAATATATGTTATTACATTTAATACAACATTTTGTAGAATAATCTAAATGATTAAAAATCATAATATAATCATTCGTATCTGAATTTTGAGATATTCCATGTATTTTAAGATTGGTTGAATGTACTTTAACCTATTAAGTATAATAAAAAATTATTATTGCATTAAAAATAAACTTAGTTTATAGGAAAATTTTATACCTCATTTAGAAATTCTTCAATATTTTGTAAATTATGTAAATATTTCAAAGCAACACTTTTATGATATTTTTTGTATTTTTTACTATACTTATCCCAAAATAATCCATTCTTCTGTATTGCTGAATATACTGTAAAAAATTCATTATTAACTACTTCATCAATTTCATAAAATTGATCATATGGTATCCACTCAGATATGATACTCTTTGAGTCATTAATTTTCAATTGTTTTTCTTGAATAAAGTTATCTATTTTTTCATTTCTACTGGTCCAATTTTTAAAATCTTTTTTTAAATTATTTATTTGACATTGTCTACACCATTTACTTTTTACATCTGTATAACCTTTATTACATATTATACAGTAATTTCCATAATTAAAATCTATTAAAACTAAAATATAAACTTTAGTGTTTGGAAATTGAGATATTCCATATACTTTAAAATTGGCTGAATGCACTTTAACCTATTAAGTATAAATAAATATGTTACTATTGTATATTAAATTGAAAATGATTTAAGTTTATAGAAAACTTTATACCTCATTTAGAAATTCTTCAATATTTTGTAAATTATGCAAATATTTCAAAGTAACTTCAATATTTTTGTTATCTTGATGCCTTTTGTATTTTCTACAGCTTTCATCCCAATGTAATGGACCATTCTTCCATTTTGCTGAATATACTATAGATAGTTCATCATTATTTACTTCATTAATGTCAGAAAATTGATCATATAGTATCCACTCAAGTATTGTACTCTGTGGGCTATTAATTTCCGATTGTTTTTCTTGAATAAAATTATCTATTATTTCATTTTCACTAGTCGAATTTATAAAATATTTTCTTAAATTATTTGTTTGACATTGTTTACACCACTTACAAGTAATATTTGCATAAGCTTCATTACATTTTATGCAATAATCTTGATCTTTTAAAACTATAATGTATCCATTTATATTTGGAATTGGAGATATTCCATATATATTAAATTTGGTTGATGAATGTTCTTTAACCTGTTAAGTATAAATAAATTAGTTACCACTATATATTCAGATTAAAAATGATTTAAGTTTATAGAAAACTTTATACCTCATTTAGAAACTCTTCAATATTCTGTAAATTATGTAAATATTTCAATGCAACTTCATTATTTTTGTTATCTTGATACCTTTTGTATTTTTTACTATACTTATCCCAATCTAATGGACCATTCTTCCATATTGCCGAATATACTGTAAATAAATAATTATAATCTACTTCATTAATTTCAGAAAATTGGTCATATGGTATACACTCAAGTATTATGCTCTGTGGGCTATCAATTTTCAATTGTTTTTCTTGAATAAATTTATCTATTTTTCCATCTCCACTAGTCCAATTTTTGAAATCTTTTTTTAAATTATTTATTTGACATTGCCTGCACCATTTACTTTTTACATCCGTATAACCTTTATTACATTTTATACAGTAAATTCCATAATTATAATCTATTAAAACTAGAATATAATCTTTAGTATTTGAATTTTGAGATACTCCATATACTTCAAAATGGTTTGAATGTACTTTAATCTATTAAGTATAATAAATAAGTTATTGCATATTCAAATTAAAAATAATTTAAATTTATAGAAAACTTTATACCTCATTTACAAATTCTTCAATACGTTGTAAATTATGAAAATATTTCAAAGTAACTTCATTATTTTTGTTATCTTGATGCCTTTTGTATTTTCTACAATTTTCGTCCCAATTTAATGGACTATTCTTCCGTTTTGCTGAATAAATTATAGAAAAGTCATTATTATCTACTTCATTAATTTCAGAAAATTGATCATATGGTATCCACTCAAGTATTATACTTTGTGGGCTATCAATTTCCAATTGTTTTTCTTGAATAAATTTATCTATTTTATCATCTCCACTGGTCCAATTTACAAAACCTTTTCTAAAATTATTTATTTGACATTTCCTGCACCATTTGCCAATTATATCTGTATAACCTTTATTACATTTTATACAGTAATTTCCATACATAAAATCTTCTATTAAAACTAAAATATAATCTATAGTGTTTGTAATTTGAGATATTCCATGTAATTTAAGATTGATTGAATGTATCATAACCTATTAAGTATAATAAAAAAGTTATTATTGTATTAAAAATAAATTAAGCTTATTAGGGAAATTTTTATACCTCATTTAGTAATTCCTCAATATTTTGTGAATTATGTAAATATTTCAAAGTAACTTCATTATTTTTGCTATTTTGATAATATTTGTATTCTTTAATGTTTTCATCCCAATATAATGGACCATTCTTCCATTTTGCTGAATATATTATAGACAAGTCATCATTATTTACTTCATTAATGCCAGAAAATTGATCATATGGTATCCACTTAAGTATTATACTCTGTGGACTATTAATTTCCAATTGTTTTTCTTGAATAAAATTATCTATCTTTTCACTTCCACTAGTCCAATTTATAAAATCTTTTTTTAAATTGTTTGTTTGACATTGTTTACACCATTTACAAGTAATATTTGCATAAGCTTTATTACATTTTATACAATAACAATATCTATCTTGTAAAACTATAATGTAATCTTTTATATTCGGAAATTTGGATATTCCATATATTTTAAAATTGATTGAATGTACTTTAACCTGTTAAGTATAAATAAATAAGTTACTATTGTATATTCAAGTTAAAAATGATTTAAGTTTAAGTCTATAGAATTTTATACCTCATTTAGAAATTCTTCAATATCTTGTAAATTATGTATATATTTCAAAGTAATTTCATTATTTTGATATGTTTTAATATTTTCATCCAATATATGATCATCCTTCCATTTTGCTGAATATACTATAGATAAGTCATCATTATTTACTTCATTAATGCCAGAAAATTGGTCATATGGTATCCACTTAAGTATTATACTCTGTGGGCTGTCAATTTCTAATTGTTTTTCTTGAATAAAATTATCTATTTTTTTATTTCCACTAGTCCAATTTATAAAATCTTGTTTTAAATTATTTATTCGACATTGTTTACACCATTTATAAGTAATATTTGTATAAACTTTATTACAATTTATACAATTACAATATCTATCTTGTAAAACTATAATGTAATCTTTTATATTTGGAAATTGAGATATTCCATATATTTTAAAATTGATTG
>QZLH01000030.1:85282-100142 GCA_003833135.1 Oehlia diaphana
ATAGATTAGATACATTATTTTTAAGAAAAATTGTAAAGCCTTATTAAAAACACGATTTTTTATAGGGTCTAATTATAATAAAATTTTATTATTCAGTAATATTTTACACACAATTCAATTTATTTATATCAAAGAATTTTTTTATTTATAAAAGTTATATTTGGGGGACGAAGTCCCCCAGCAAATCGCATATTCTAGTATTGTATATGAAGTCGTCGGATGGAAAAATGAATAATTTAAAGCCTTTAAAGGCTGTATCAAATTTAGAGAATTTTTTAACGCTATCATTTTCAGAAATGTCTGTATATATATATGCGATTTTGTGTAGTGATATTGGTTTCGTAGGTAAGATTTCTATTGATCGTCCTTGGAGATAGTCTAAGAGTGGCATCATGTCCATCGCATATGTGTTTAGTGGTATACCAGTTACGACATATGATGGTGTTAAACATTTTTTGTATTCATTTGATTCTTCATTAAATGGTAATATTCTAATAACGAAGGTCTCAATCAAAATCCCCCATTTGGATTGATTCATAAGGTAATCTGCAGCACTTTTTTTCTCGAAAGTAATAATCACTGTTTTATAAATGATACTAGGGATGTCTGATCTTTTTCTATTGAATTGGTTATTATTATAACGTGATCTATTCGGGATAATTTCTTTGTGACTTGCTATGGCTGATTTGATGTAGTTAGCGATATGTTTGATTAATAAATCTATATCATAATTAATAGGAACGTTTGCTAATTTGATTGATCTTTCTTGAAGATCAGTGAGTTTATTGTTGATTATATCATCAATAGCTTTTTTAGAAAAAATGTTAGGTGTTATGTTGTTAAGTAATGCGATAAGTTGATTTTTGAGTTTGTTGAAGGTTGTTTCCGTTGCAATTAAGATGGTGAAACATTCTAGTGTGGTAAACTTATGAAATTTGAATTTTATTGTGTCATTTTCCATTAAAAAGGCATTTTTATGGAAAGTAAAATTTTATTGTTAGAATTTTCTTTGTTAAATTGGTCCCTCGTGAAAAAAAATTTAAATTCACTATCATATCGTAAATCATTTTCCTTGAAAATGATAGTTTGTTTTGCAGAGTTGTTGCTAACTTCTAAATGTGGTGTATGTGTATCAGAAGATCCGGCAGAATTATCTCCATTCGTATCATAGTCATGTTGATCAGTATTCATTTTGTTGTTAAGTTCATTAATTGGTGTTTGATGATTGTCATTCTGGGTGTCACGTGATGTTAAGTCGATTTCTGAGGAAATAGGGTGTTCATTATTTTCTTTATTATCTATATCCATTTTATCAATATTTTGAGATGGTAAAGGTGTTTCTGGTAAAGATGTATCTATTTTTTTGCGTTTTGTATTTATATGCTCAGGAGCGCCATCTTCGTCCACTCCGTAAGTTTCAGCTATAATTTCTTTATCTGTTAGGTTGGGATGGTTCTTGTTCAGGTCTATTTGTTTGTTAGTTTTAGAAACTTTAGAGCGAGTGTTTAACGCCATTGAGTATATGTTTTTCCCGTTGTAGAGTTCAAATTTTTAATAAAATTTTAGGGTTTTATAATGAAACAAATTAGTTTTATATGTTAGAACCTTTAGCAAAATTTTTGGTCAAGGGATCGATGGGAAAAACTCTATGTATAATTCTCCCACTGTAACTTTCCATAATGCAAAATATATTGTATTGTCTATTTTCTTAATATCACTAAATTGATCATATGATATCCATTCAAATATTATATCATATGAATGATTTACTTCTAATTGTATTTCTTGAATAAAATAATCAATTTTTTCATTTCCACTAGTCCATTTCTAAAATTTCCTTTTAAATTCTTTATTTGACATGGGTTGCACCATTTATTCCATATTTCTGTGTACTTTTCACCACACCCTTCACAATATCCATCTTGAAGAATCAAAATATAATCCTTTGTATCAGGATTTTGAGATATTCCATATACATATATTTTAAATTTATTAACATTTTTATATTTTACAACCTATTTTAATGACAAAATTAATATTTAAAATAATAATTACTTAAATTGTATTTAAAATTTTCATACCTTATTAAGAAATTCATCAATTGTATTTTGTGAATTAAATAGTTTCAAATTAATTTCAACTTGTACTCTTGTCCATTCTTTTTTGTTTTGATCATATTTCAATTTTCCATCATTCCATAATGCTGAATATATTATATTGCCTATTTTCTTAATATCACTAAATTGATTATATGATATCCATTCAAATATTATATCATGTGGCCTATTTACTTTTAATTGCATTTCTTGAATAAATTCATCAATTTTTTCATTTCCACTAGTCCAATTTTTAAAATTTTCTCTTAAATTTTTTATTTGGCATGGTTTGCATCACTTATATGTGTACTTTTTACCACATCTTTTGCAATATCCATCTTGAAGAACAAAAATATAATCTTTTGTATCAGGATTTTGAGATACTCAATATATTTTACTAATTGCGTATTGTCTAGCCTATTAATTAAACCAAAAAAGAATTAATATATTAAAAAAAAGCATTTAAAAATTAGAATTTACTAAAAGAATTCATACCTCATTATGTAACTCGTATGCTGGGATACTTTGTGAGTTATATAAATATTTAAATTAATAAGTGATTACGATAAACGCCAATGGAAATTCTGTATATTAAACAATGAAGATTGACAGAATTTAACGGGATTATCATTACTGCATATTAAACTGATGTTGTACAAGGACCTAAGCTGCCGAGAAGTAACAAGAGATCTGTAATTTCTACATCTCTTCAGGGTCAGAATCATGCAATTCTGCCTGGCATTATCCAAAAAGGAAGGATCTATACATTATTTGGTTTATTACGTAATCTCTGTATTGTTTGTTACCTTTTTATATAAGTATGTAAGGCACAAATCCATACCCTGACTGTGTACGACATACCAGCATCTTTGTCACATGATAAAGTGCTTGTGGTATGGGAAGCTCAAGGACCACAAGTAATGTTGCCATGTGAATTTATGTACTCCCAACTTGACCGACAAAGTTTTTATAAGACAAAAATTAGAAGTTAATTAAGAATTAAGATCAGAAGACACACAAGATTTATTTAAACTCACATTTGAAATTTGTATGTCATGTGAGCATAACTTAAAAGTTAGCATCCTGTTACTATATTAATCTTGACAAGAAGAAATCTTCAAAAACTCAGATATAAGAGACTAATCTAAGAGCAAACACTCACGTAAGGAAACCAAGGCATCTTTCGCAGATGCTTCCATAAAATTTATTAGAAATTGAGAGAAATCTGGGTTGGAGCACCTTAGGATAATGCTTTTATTTCTTATTTAAATTTTATTTTATTAGAGAATCGTGCAAATTTTCATGATGAGAGAAATTTAATCTTTGAATTTTCTTATTTTCATTTTTTTTTAGTTTTCGGTTCCCCTCTTTTTCACCTTATGGTAGTCTGAGAGGAATTTATTTGGTTATGCATTGTAGTAGTTAGATAAGTTTTCTAGTGGGTTACACATAAGCTTTATTTACATTGCACTTTGTGGAAGGTATTAGTCTAAATTACTAGACTTTTATAAGTATTTAGCAAACTTTTTTTTCTCAATAAGGTTACAAAAATTCGGTAAAAAAAAGGAAGAAAAAATGGCAATAATGTATGAATTTCTTTTATATCCGATTTTATTCAAAGTGCACAAGAAAAAATAGTTAGTTTTAAAATAGTATTACAATTATTTAAGTTTTTTAACAAGTGTATCACTTGACCAAGAAATTACTAAACATCATAAGGTATAAGTTTCTTTTTTAAAACCATCATAGCATTTTATACCTTTATAATAAATAAAGTTATTATTTAATTAAATTATAAATATCATTAATAAATAATATACCCTCAAGAGATTTTAATTCATTTATAATTAGATATAAAAAAGAATTGATCAAAATTGTATTAGGTCCAGGAATAATTGTACTAATTAATAAATTTTTAAACAGCCTTAAGAATTAATATTATTATTGATAAAAAATAATCTAACAATCAGTTTTTTGCTTAAAAATATGTTCGACATGTTAATCAGATAATATAGTTATTGAGTATGTTATATACCTCCGATGTTGTATAGTATAGTGTAAATAACTATACTGTATTGATAAAAGCTATACTGTATAAATAAAAAATTATACTGTATAGATAAAAATTAATCAGGCATTTACTAATTGGTGATTTATGTTAGTACAACCAGTGACTAAGTTGTATAATAAATACCTATTATGTAAGCCTGATAAAACAGTTACTTGGCATAACATGATCTTGTAACTGCAGCACTGGCGTGCCTTACATGTATTTGCAATAAGAATATGATCAGTGAAATTAGCTGAGCTGCGCTCAGTAAATCCCACCAATCATATTGCTTATTGCAAATACAACAGTTACTTGACACTTCGTGCTGAGTAACTATTAAATACTGTATAGATAAAAACTATAGTGTATAGACTTTTGTCAACCATACTATACAACTTCAGAGGTATATATCATACCAATATCGTTTAACCATGTTAAACATCTGCAACATCGATCAATTTCGGAGTGGTATATGATGATCACATGACAATATCAAGAAGTCAGAAACAAGATCACATAATGGTATATTAGAATTTTTTAGCAAGCATTTTAAACAAGCATTTACAGACTCTAGTACTTTGGAGTTAGCAATCATCCATTTGGTAGATAAAATGAAATTTAACAAAACAATAAGACCAACACATTTTTGATTTGCAAAGTATTTTTATATAAGTAGTATTCCAAAAAAAATCTGATCCGATTCGTATCCATAGATCTGATCCGAAATGGATCAGATCAGATCAGATTTTTTATGATCTGTGATCCAATCTGAATCAAAAAAAATTTGATCCATTACGGATCGAATCAGATCGGATCAGTTATTTGTTCAAATCAGATCAGATTGAATCAAATTTGAACAGATCTGGATCAGATCTGAATAAAAAATGTTTCACACAACATTTTTATTAAGACAATTAAAAACCATTGCAAAATGGTTTTTTTTTCATTAAATTGAAATAAAAAACGTTTTGCAATGTTTTTTATTAAGACAATTTAAAAAACCATTACGAAACAGTTTTTTTTAGTTATATAAACTGTTTCGCAACAGTTTATATTAAAATCATTAAAAAACTGTTACGAAATGGTTTTTTTAGTTATATAAACTGTTTCGTCATGATTTGCATTAAATTCATTAAAAACCATTGTGAAATGGTTTTTTAGTTAAATAAACTGTTGCAAAATGGTTTTTTTTAGTTAAATAAACTGTTTTGTAACAGTTTATATTAAAATCGTTAAAAAACTATTGCAAAACAGTTTTTTAGTTAAATAAACTGTTTTACAACGATTTATATTAAAATCGTTAAATAAACCATTGTGAAATGGTTTTCTTTAGTTATATAAATCATTTCGCAATGGTTTGTATTAAATTCATTAAAAACTGTTACGAAACGGTTTTTTTAGTTATATAAACCATTTCACAATAGTTTTTTTTCATTTAAATTGAACTAAAAAACATTTTGCAACATTTTTTATTAAATAAATCTCTAAAAAAATGTTGCGAAACGTTTTTTTAATTTCTGATCCAGATCAGATTTGGATCAGATTGGTTTTATCTGAATTGGATTCAGACCAAATCGAATCAAGTTCATTTCAGATTCAAATCCAATTATTTTTGATCCAAATTCAGATTGGATCAAATCTAATTTTTTTTGATCTGAATTCAGATCGGATCAGATTCATCTCAAATCCGATCTGATTCAATCCGTTCAGAACACTACATATAAGGTTTATCTTTGAGAAAACCATCAATTAGCTTACCACATCATTTCTGAAAAATTTCTTCAACAAAGACAATTCTGGCAATTACAAAAAGATATCAGAAAACTTTGATAATTATCACTTAATAACTTCTTGAGATTCTTATGAATATTTTGGGTGATATGATAAGCACAATGAATAGGACATGTTAATTAGGGATGGCAACAGTCAGTTATGGTCAGTTATCGGTTGGTCATAACCGGTCAAGAACACTTGACCGACTGACTGACCGTTTGACTGACTGTTTAACTGACCGGTCTGACCGACCATTTAACCAATTCTGAAAATGTTTGTGAAACATTTTTTTTTATGAAATACTTAATAAAAAATGTTTTCGCAATATTTTCTATTAAAATAATTAAAAAATGTTTGCGAAACATTTTTTATTTAATTTTATATTAAAAAATGTTTCACAAACATTTTCAGGATCAGTCAAATGGTCAGTCAAACACTCAGTTAAATGGTCAGTCAAACGGTCGGTTAGAGGTCTTTAACTGACTGATATCGGTCACAGTCATGACCGGTCATAACCAGTTAATGACCGTGACTGTTGCCATCCCTAATGTTAATGAAAAAATTTGTCAAACAGCAGCATCTACAGCTGGACCAGCATCTGTAACATCTGTAATAATATTTATTGGATATATACTGGTTGATTCAATTAACTTTTTGAACATCCATATATATGTTTCAAGACTTTTATCAAGTAGGAGAGCTTAGGCAAGTAAAATACTTTAATGATTATCAAATCTAAAAAACAATGATAATGCCATGCCATAATGGTTGGTTTTATGAGTTACATTATTAAGGATACAATCAGAATAACTAATCTGATTTTCTATTTGAATTGGTGACATTCAGAATAAATAAATCAAAGTATTATTTTCATCCCAACTATGAACTACAATCCATGATTGGGGATCCATCTCTTTTTATTGGTCATGCCAGTTTGATAGTATTTGGGCTGCATTGTTTGATAAAGATTTACTACTTGGACAAAATTTTTTAATTGCAGAATATAGATCATTCAAATAGATGAGTTGTGATTGGAATTTTCTTTCAAGATATTTATATTGAATTGTAATACCAAATGTACAGTGAATGGCTATAAATCTAATATCATAAATCATTTCAGGTGTAAATCTTTTTGTTCAATCATTGGTTTATTAAAGGATAGTTATGGCTTGTTTATAAATACAAAGCCTTGTGGATTTTTATTCATTAATGAGTTGCATTAACAAAAAAGGACAATTTAATTTTTTGGTAGAAGTATCTCTGGAGGAGAATGATTATGAATTCAACTATGATCACAAATAAATGAGCATTAATGAAAAATACTCATCTGATTATATGAAAACCTTGACTCTATATCCATTCACTCAAAGATTGTTTAATGTAAAGGTCTTTAATAAATATAAAAATACAGTATCATGTTCATTAAATAAAATTATTTGGCCGCCACAAATAACTAAAAAAAAGACGAGTTAGACACTTATAAACTAACCCTAAACCAAACCCTAAACTCAAACCTAAATTCCTAATTCTAATTCATAACCTTAAACCTTAACCTAACCATAATCATAACCCTAACATGATCCCAATACTAATACTAACCTTATTATCAACATACCATTATTAGAACTTTTGTATCCACTTTCTTCATCCACATATTTACCAAATAGAAATAACAAAAGAGTGAAAAGAAAGTTTCTTAAGAGTAATATGTTTAATAAATAAGGATAAATTAGTCACTATTAATGAAAGTTTAAAATTGTTGGTAAAACGAAAAAAGAGAGAAGTGAGAAAAAAATATTTTTTCATAATCTAAATATAGTTTAGAAAAAGCAATTTACGAGTTTAAATCAATAATTAATATGACGAAAATCACATGATCTGTTTAGACTAGCTATAGCGATAAACGACAATTTTCTATACTACAATCTAAACATTCAGTATCATCATATTTTGGGAGATTTTTCGTAAAAGGATTAAGTAATCGAGATGTATAAACGGCCTTTGGATGAGTAGTATGTGAATGACTATTTTTATTAGATAAAAGACAATCTTTTCTGTATTCTTCTGCTTTTTTAAATTGCTTTTCAATTTCATCATGATCGTCTGTACCTAAAATTTCTCCTTCATGTGATTTATATGACTTATTAAATTGCTCCTTAAAAATTCCTTTTTCTGTGTCAAAAATTTCTCCTCTGTATGACTTACGAAACATTAAAATCTGTTCATACGTTTCATCAGATTTTTTTCTATTTCCTGGATTTGGATCCCAACATATTTTCATTAAATCAATGTAACATTTTGGTGCTTCTAACTCATCGATTTTAGGTCTACTTCCTTTACATATATCTAGTGCTAATAGCTCATCATGAGCACAATCAGCAAAAGGTTGTCTTCCAGTTGCTGCAAAATACATAATCATACCAAAACTATATATATCTGCTGCTTGAGTATAAGGCATTCCTCTTAATACTTCAGGAGCTACATAAGGCATAACTCCATAAATGCATGATTTGTCTATTTTACCAACCTCTCCACATAATCCCATGTCAGATATAGATATTATGCTATTACTAAAAACATTTATATTTTTTGTAAAAAATAATATATTTCCTGTATGAAGATCACGATGAACTATATGCTTTTGATGAATCTTTTTAAGACCATTACTAATATTAAGTAATGTATTTATTTTAAATAACCAGGAAAATTTTTCACCATTTTTATTTACCCAACTATTAAAATTTCCACCTTCCGCATATTCAAGAACAATAATATATTCTTTTGTAACTGGATCTTGAGATAATCCATAGATTCTAAGGATATTATTACTATGCCTATCTATTGAATATTCTTTGATCTATTAAATCATTAAAAACAATTACTATAGTATATCAAAAATTAATTAAAATTTTAAAGAAATCCATACCTCATTTAGAAATTCATTAGTAATATCATGTGAGTTATATAAACGTTTTAAAGCAACTATCTTATTTGAATGTCTCAGATATTCCTTTTTATTCGGATTATAAAATGATGGACCATTCTTCCATATTGCTGAATATACTGTTGCAAAACCACCTTTATCTATCTCATTAACATTATTAAATTGATCATATGGTATCCACTCAAATACTATGTCAAGTAAGTCATTAATTTTTGATAACATTTCTTGAATGAAATCATTAATTTTTTCATTTCTGCTTATCCAATTTGTGGGATTTTTTTTTAAAGAATCGAGCTGACATGACTTACACCACTTATATTGTATATCTATATATATTTTTCCACAATTTACACAATATTTTTCAAACTCTTTTTCAAAATATTTATTATGAAGAACTATTACATATTCATTTGCAATAGGATTATGAGATATTCCATATATTTCAAGGAAACCATATAAATTAAATGAATATGTTTTAACCTAATATGTAATGTAAAAAAATCATTAAAAAAAATATTAATTGAAGTATTAGAGCTTAAGAACAGAAGAAATTTCACACCTTATCTATAAGTTTATTAGTGATATTTTGGGAATTATTTAAACATTTTAAACATTTTAAAGCAACAGTTTTTCCTGAACTTCTCATATATTTGTTTTGGCTGATGTTATAATATAATGGACCATTTATCCATTTTGCTGAATATACTAAAGTAAATTCATCTTCATCTACTACTTTATTAATATTATGAAATTGATTGTATGGTATCCATTCAAACACTTTATCCCATGAATTAACATCCCATGAATCACTATTAATTCTTAATTGCATTTCCTGAATATAATCATCAATTTCTTTATTTTTACTTGTAGAATTTGTAAAACTTTTCATTTGGCATGGTTTGCACCATTTATAATGAGTGCTTGTATATATTTCATCGCATTTTAAACAATGATTTTTGTAGTAATTATTTTGAAGAACTATAACATTGTATTTTTCATTTTGGGATATTCCATATATATTATTGCAATTGTGACTTTTTATTGAATATTCTTTAACCTATTAAACATAAAAATTAACTACTAATATTATAAAAGCAATTAAATTAATTCAGAGATTTACCTTTTTATTTAGAAATTCACCAGTATTGTTCTGTAAATCATTTAAGCATTTTAAAGTAACCGTTTTATTTGAATCTCTTTTATACATCATATTATTCCAGTATAATGGGCCATCCTTCCATATTGATGTATATATTGTGGCAAAACTACTCTTGTTTATCTCTTTAATTTCACTAAACTGATTGTATGGTATCCATTCAAATATTATATCAGATGGTTCATCAAGTTTTAATTGCATTTCTTGAATTAAATTATCAATACTTTTATTATTACTTGTCCAATTTACAAAGTTTCTTTCTAAACGACTTTTTTGACACGTTCCACACCATTTATTCCACGTATTTATGTAAACTTTATTACATTTTGCACAACATTCTTCACGAAAAACCACAATATATTCTTTTGTATCTGGATTTTGAGATATTCCATATATTGTATCAATGTATGAATCATTAATATCATCATGATTATTTGTCAAATATCTTTCAACCTATTAATTGTTAAAAAAAAAATACTATTATTATTATTATATTATAAAACAACCATCAATTATTGAAAATTTTCATACCTCATCAATTATAAATTGTGAATATTTTAAAGTAACTTTTGTATCTGATTTTCTTAGATATTTCTTATCGTTATTATTCCAATATAATGGACCATCCTTCCATATTGCTGAAAATATTATGACAAACTCATCATCATCTATTTTTATGAAATTATTAAACTGGTTGTATGGTATCCATTCAAATATTATATCAGATAATTTAATTTTTAACTGTATTTCTTTAACAAAATTATCAATTTTTTCATTTCCACTGGTCCAATTTGTAAGGTTTACTAAGTACTCTATTTGACATGGTTTGCACCATTTATGCTGTATATCCGTATATATATTGTCACATCTTTTACAATATTCATTTTGTAAGACTATAATATAATTTTTTGTATTAGGATTCTGAGAAATTCCATGTATTTTCAAATCAGGTTTAACCTACAGATAAAGAAAATAATTATCAATAATTGTTAATAATTGACCGAATTTATAGAAATATTTATACCTCATTAAAAACATGATTAATATTTTGTGTATTATGTAAACATTTTAAGGCAATTGTTGCATGTAATTTTCTTATATACTTCCTATTATTCCAACATAATGGACCATCCTTCCATTTTGCTGAATATATTGTGACAAACTTATCATCATCTATTTTTATGAAATCATTAAACTGGTTGTATGGTATCCATTCAAATATTATATCGTTCAAGTCACCAATTATTGATTGCTTATTTTGAATAAACTTATCAATTACTTTATTTCCACTGGTCCAATTCGTAAAATTTTTTTCTAAATTTTTTATTTGACATGGTTTACACCAATTATAAGTTGTGTTTGTATATAATTCTCCACATTTTACACAACATTCATTATGAAAAACTATAATATATTCTTTAGTATTTAGATTTTGAGATATTCCATATAATGTAATATTAGTAATAGCATCCTTGATGTCATCTTTTAAATATACCTTGACCTAGTATTATGCATTGAAAAAAAAAATCATTATTATATTACAAAATATTTAAATTAATTTTTAGAGAAATATCATACCTCATTTAGAAATTTATTAACATTTTGTGAATTATATAAATATTTTAAAGTAACTTTAATACCTAACTTTCTTATGTATTTCTTGCTGCCATTATCCCAATATAATAAACCATTCTTCCATTTAGCTGAATATATTTTAGAAAATCTGTCATTATCAATTTCTTTAATATTATTAAACTGATTGTATGGTATCCATTCAAATATCTTGTCAGATGGAGATTTGATTTTTAATTGCATTTCTTGAATAAAATTATCAACTATATCATTTCCACTAGTCCAGTTAGAATTTTCTTTTAAGTGTTTTATTTGGCATGGTTGACACCATTTATTATTAGAATTTGTATATTTATTATTGCATTTTACACAAAATCCTTTTTCAAAATACTTACTATGAAAAATTATCATATAATCTTTTGTATTAGAATTTTGAGTTATTCCATATATTTTAAAATTATTATTTAAACATTTCTTAACCTATTAAAATAAATAAAAATAAACAATTGATGCATTATTATGAAGATATACATAAATCATAAATTTCATACCTCATCTAGAAATTTATTATTAATATTTTGTGAATTATGAGAACATTTTAAAGCAATTGTTTTATTCAAATCCCTTGTATATTTTATTCTGTCAACATTATAACATAATGGACCATTCCTCCATTTTGCTGAATATACTACAGCAAAACCACTTTTATCTATTTCCTTAATGTCATTAAAGTGATTGTAAGGCACCCATTCAAATACTATGTCATCATATTCATCAATTTTTAACTGCCTTTCTTGAATCAAATCATCAATATCTTTATTTTCACTAGTCCAATTTGCAAAATTTTCTTTAAAATAATTAATTTGACATTTTTTACACCATTTATGGTAACTATCTGTATATATATTACCACATTGTTTACAATATTTATCTTGAAGAATAATAATATAAGCCTCTATACTTGGATCTTGAGATATTCCAAATAACTCTTTTTTATGCTATTGAATGTAAAAATAAATTACTATATATTAACAAAAAAAATCTAAATTTGAAAGAAAATTCATACCTCAATTAAAGATTCTTCTGTTATATTTTCTAAATATTTAAAAGCAACTTTCTTATTTGGTTCTCTTATATATTCTTTATCTTTCCAGAATAAAGGACCAACTTTCCATATTGCTGAATATACTCCATTTCCTATTTCTTTTATTTCACAAAACTGATCGTATGGTATCCATTCTAATACTATATCAGTCGGGTTTATAATTTGTAATTGCATTTTTTGTATGAAATTATCAATAATTTCATTTCCACTACTTTTTTTAAAATAATTTATTTGACATGGTTTACACCATTTATAATATACACTTGTATATATTTTATCACAATTTATACAACATTTTTTGTATTCATCATCAAGAACAATAATATAATTATTTGTATCTGGATTTTGAGATATTCCATATATTTTATGAGCATTATTTAAATTTGTTAAACATGCTTCAACCTTTTAAATTTGAATATAAAAAAATTTAAATAATCATTATTATTATTATTTTTATTTTATATAAAAACATATTTTGTATTTTTAAATGGAAATTTATACCTTATTTAGAAATTCATTTAATTCATTTTGTGAATAAGGCAAATATTTTAAAGTAACATTTGTATCAGATTTCTCTATAAATTCATTATTACAAATATATAATGGGCCATTCTTCCATTTTGTTGAATATATTGTATCCTTAAATATTTCTTTCATGTTACTAAATTGATTATATGGTATCCATTCAAATTTTATATCAGGTGAATTTTTATCAATTTTCAAGTTTATACTTCGAATAAATTTGTCAATTTCTTCATTTCCACTGGTCCAACTTATAATATTTTCTTTTGTTTTGTATCTTTTACAAATATCTATACAATTTTCACTAGATTTCTCATGGCCATTTTCTGATGACATTTTATTAAAAGCAACATTTAAATTTAATTTACTGAACCCGAATTAATTATTATAATGCTTTTTTCGGCAAATTTACCATTTTTGGAGCTATTACGTACAACATTCGGTAAAACATTTCCAAGAATACGTTGTGCGACAACATGTATCAAGAATCTTCCAAATTAAGTTGTAAATCAATGTGGGCGGTTATTAGTTCTTTGAACTGATCGGCATACACGAGTTATATCAGGTGAAATATCAGCAGTAACTGATTGGATCAAAATTACACAAATCAAAAAATAATTTAATAAAAAAACGCGTTTTCCTCTACAATGATTTCTAATCCGACTGAACTAGATGTATATATCGACGATTTTCTTTTCCGAAATTGTAAAATCATATTATAAGATTCTACTTTATGATTAAGAAAAAAAAACTTAAATAAAAACTGGTCCAACCCATCTACCATAAGTAACAACCATTTAACTAAGGTATGTCATATTATGAGTCAAATATAGCTATAATCAGAGTTTTTCCTTTTAATTTTTTGTTATTTTATCCATTTTATTTCTTTTGATTTTTTTTTTAAAAGAAAATTTTGTTCTAACCTTCTTAGTTTTTACTTATAAAGGTATTTTTATAAAGTTGGATATTAAAATTTAAAAGAAGCCTAAATAGTTAAATTGGTACTTTATAATACTTTTATTTTTGACTATTTTGTTATTTTTCATATAGGATTTTTTCGAACGATTTTTTATTGGGTGGCTTAGCATTAATATTTAATGTTACACTGATCTACACATACTGATTTGTCATAAATTTATATATTTTGCCGGAATTATAGCCAAATTATATCCTTAAATTGCATAATACAGTCCTTGTACAATAAAGTTTAACATATATAAAGTGATGAATCAAACTGTTGATATGCAATAATAAAATCAGACTGCAACTCTATAATGACATGAGCGAAGACCTAGAAAAAGTATCAAATGGGCAAACTACAAAAGATGCGTAGGATGAGTCAAAAAAAAAAAAAAAATCACGTACTTTATAGCAAATTTTATGTTCCATATAAAAAATTCTAAATTCGTTATAACTAAGAATATGCCAATCATAGGGAGAACCTTTTTATAGCGAATTTGTAATTTTAAAATTCGTTATAACTTTTTAATTTTAATAAAGCTTGCTAGTTATAACCAGTGATGGCCAGTGACCCAAATGACCTCAAATGACTCAAATGACTGGTCACGTGTCATTTGGGTCATTTCAACTTTAAATGACAAATGACCTAGTCATTTAAAAATTACATCATAATTCTGGCCAG
>QZLH01000030.1:102118-121583 GCA_003833135.1 Oehlia diaphana
GTAATTTAACAAATAAAAAACGTTTTGCAACGTTTTTTAATTATTTTAATAGAAAACGCTGCGAAAACGTTTTTTATTAGTAAGTTCATAAAAAAAAAACGTTTTTCGCAAACGTTTTTAATTATTTTAACAAACAACATTGCGAAAACGTTATTATTAAGTAATTTACGTTTTGCAACGTTTTTTATTAAGCAATTTAATAAAAAAAGCACGTTTATGCACTTTTTTTTAATTATTTTATTAATAGAAAACGTTGCAAAACCGTTTTTATTAATAATTTCACGAAAAAAAAGTTTTCGCGCATTTTTTTAATAAAAAACGTTGCGAAAACGTTAAAAACTGAACCAATAATCGGTTTTAGCAAAAACCGTGCCCTAGAAGTAGATGAGCACAAAAATTTGGCTCACTTTTATTGGATATTAATAATATGGGATCGGTCCCGGTCCGGACTGGTCCTCAGATCTCGGACCGAAGACCGTAAAGACCGGTCCCAAGACTGACGCAGGACCGGTCTTTGCTAGGACCGATCCAACCCTACCCGAAATATACATAAAAAGGTCAGATCCGAGTTTGCGTACAACCAGCCAAAAAAAACATGAAAATCTTTCCTTTTTAGATAATTCCTGGTGAAAAGACATAGCCTTTTTTGGTCACTCGCCAAAATTATCATAATTCCGGCCCTGAAAGAATGCGTACAGCTAATAGTAAAAATTTTTGGCTGCCTCTGACCTTTCTATATATATTTCGGCGGGGGTCATCTCAAAATGGGCAAATGACCTAGTCATTTGCCATCACTGGACTTATAACTGTAGATCATTCCTTATTGGATAATACCGGTCAGGTTTTTAAAACTGTATAATCATAAAATTTGGTAAACCATAAAAATTATGTTTCACGTATTTAATTACTTATGAAACGTCAAATCTATAAACATTCAATTTGTAAGAAATTTTTTCATATGCAAAATTACTAATTCATAATAAATAGATAATTTTAAATAGACGCCTGTATAATTCAGTTGATGACCAATCGTAAATAATCATTACTAACAAGTGAAAATTATCTGAAACGTTAATTTTTTCCTATAAATCGCACCCTGAAGAATACTCTCAAATTAAAGTTATTAATGAGTCAAGGAAGAAAAAAAGTTCAGCGATGGAATTATTATTTAAATAATGTATTCGATAAATTACGATAATAAAATGATTGCCAGTTAGTTAGTATATATAATGCGAAAAGAATTGTCAAAAATATTTGATTGCGTAAAGAGTGGGAACTCTTTCCAACAATCATCTTGTCCACAAATTTTTAGGAAAAGATGAAACAAAAAACGTAAGAGTTGTTATATTAAAATGTTTTTTGTGCTAGACAAACGTTACCAACTGAATATTCTCTCTTTTACGGGATTTTTGAGACGAGTTTCAAGCAAGGACAAGAAGTACGAAGTCCAAAAGGGGACTTGAGTCATGTTCGCAACCTGGGAGGCATATTACAACAAAACGGTTTGAGCCTAACAATTTTTGGGAACAACCGTATTTTGCACGATGGTTGATAACGTTCTGCGGATGGGTCAGGAGCCTAATACCTTCACTTCAGGCTTAAGACTTGGGACCGCTCTTCTTTAATGGTCCCTCGATTTTGAGGCATCCTGGAAATTTTTTCTGTCTTGCGGAATAGCACAAATCTAGCACTATCACAATAGAAATTTTTCAACTTTCTACCAATTATATTTTTAGGAAATTGCATCATAGATCGATGGTTGCAGCACATTACAAATAAAATTCACGTGACCATATTAACAAATTTTTTTGGGCGGGTGAATTACTAAACAGATGTACATGTTGTCTTCAATACCTTGAGGTGCGAGGGTTCTGTGCATCAAAGGAGAATCTGGAGAGGGATGATGTGTCATTCTTATAGTGTGTAAGATGCGATTTAATCTGGTTCATAGTTAGTTGTAGTGGTTTGGGGGCAATAGATATCCTTGGGTTTTTAGCAATCGTACTTTTCCCTGAATCTGTAGTCTCAGATTTTTTCTCTTGTATAATTTATTGTTTTTGTTTTTTCTTCGGCTCATTAGTCTTTACTTCATTTTATAATATGGAGATTTCGGTATGGAGAGATTTAGGAATACGTTTAGCGTTGACTAAATTTTCATTGTATTTTTTGGTATTTAACATGTAACTTGTTCTTCTACACTTAGAGAAATAAAAAATGCGTTTACCGATAAAAAAAAAAAAATTGATTGCGTAAACAAAATTAAATAAGTAGACAACCTCTCTTCTTTTTTAGCATAGTACACAAATAGTGTTTACAAACAAATGAATATTTAAAGTATATGTGTTTGAAAATATAAAATAAACCTCATTATGTATAACGAGATTAAATTGTAGTATGACTATGAGTTGACTATAGATGCATTGGAACTGAATATCAGAGATTTATCTTTTTTAAATACATTCGTTGTATATTGTTAAAATTAATTAATAAAGGGTTATATTCGAATGTTTAATAACAGCGCAACGCACAGCATACGACTTAAATAAATTTATTTATTTTTTTTTTTAGAGAAAATGCATGCTGCTATAAATGCAATTACTCTTGTTATTCGTTTAAATTATTATTTACGTGAATTTATTGAGTTTGAATAATTCTGTAAGTTTTTATCTTATCACAATTTTATATTCTATATAGTATAAAAAATATGTCATGAAATTTAGATCACCGAACTTTTTGCAGAATTCCAATCAATCACCACCAAGATGATACTACAACAAACTAAGGATGGTCATCGGTCCTACAGTCCCAGGACGGATCGCGGTCTTGCATTTTTTTGTGGTACAGCAGGACCAACTGACCAGTCCTCATGCCGGTCTTCATATAATAAATGATTTTAAAATTTTTAATTGCAAAAAAAAAGAAAAAAGACCGCAGTCCTACATCAAGACGGACCGGTCCGCCTTTTTAAGGTGTAAGACCGTAGGACCACAGTCTTTTAGGACCAATGACCATCTTTACAACAAGTTTCATAATATACAGGATGCTCAGTCATCGCGGAATTAGGTAAAACTTACATTATCGGATTCAGAATTGTAGTTTTGAGTTATGCAATGTTGCGATAATTATGCAATTTACTGTAAAATTCAAAGCTGAATGTTTAATTAAACATTCCGATGATAATTTTCCCTTTTATGCTCTCTATCATTAGTATGTATTTCATTTAATTTGTTGCCTGATACCGGTAATTGTATATTTATTGCGTATTATTAATAATATATTGCCTTCATATTTTTGTATATTTAAACCCGCTATTGTGCTTATTGCAGTGCCAGCAGTGGAGATAAATATTTGAAATTAATTTTAAAAAAAAAAATTACTTCAATTTGTTTGTTGCAAAATGAATTAAATTTGGCTGTAAAGAAAATGTTGATCCACGCTTTACATCCTTTGTTATTTTCATAAATGTGGCTTTCAGAACGATTAATTAATAAGTATCAGGTACATTTAATACGATATTATGAAAAGAAATAATTTCGAATTAATAACCAAAGCTACATACCGGTTGAACGTCCTATGAATATAATAAGATACTGTATGTTATGTCTCGTAAAACTTAAAATAATAGTTTTTTTTTGTAACATGCGTTGTTATTATAAAATTTAAACGATCATTTTTGGATAGATTCTTAATAAAATTTATTTAAATTATAAATTATTTTTCTATTTTAATATAAATTTCAATATATAAATCATTTTTAATAAGTATTTTTATGGGTAATAAGCAAAATTAGGATTATTATTTATTATATATTTATCGTATAGTATGAAGTGGCATGAAAACAGCAAAATACCTATACAATAAGTGTTTTATTATATAGACTCTCACGATCACACTATTCACGAGTATTTATAGTCTATTCAAGTATAAAAATCTAATTTTATTAATGAATTTGTAATGATTTAAACAGTATTTATTTTTTATATTACTAATAAAGTATAAACTTCATTTACAAGCTCTATCAAAACCAAGAGTTTATCATAAAATCAAACATAATCATGACTCATGAAGCCAAACTGCGCTTCTACTTTCAAACTCAGAATAAAAGTAAGTATCTTTTGTGTCGCGTTTTTGTGTATTATGTTTAAAGACTCACTTTTTTATATTCGTTTTCACTTATTAACAATAGCCTCTTCAGCAAAAGAGGGTTCTCAGTTCGAAAGTTGTATTTATAATAAATTAAAATCAATGAAATTATGTGTTTCTCGTATTAGGTGAGTTATATTATATCTCTTAAGTAGATTGATGGCCATATATACCTGAAGTTACGCTGCCACTAGGTAATAAGGCGGCAGAGACTGGAAGCGCATCGTGGCCTTATAGATTACATGTCGGGTAATAGTTTAGTGAACGTCCTTCTCTGCTTAGCCATATTATTCGAAAGCCTCTATGGTTGTGGTGAATAGGGTGTATGGTTTGTAGTAACTTGAGATCGACCTCAGATTATTGCATCCTCATGGTAATGATGTTTACTTATTTTTACTTTACGTGTTATAGGGTTCGTATGGAGATAATGGCATCGATATTTTTGGTCCATTTAAAGAATATACCCTCTTGGTTCAATGTAAGAATTGTACCACCACAAAAACGGGAATAAATGAAATCTGAGAATTTGAAGGAGCCAACCCTCTTGAATATTTGAAAATTTTAATGTAGTGTTTTAGATTTTCATAGGTATAACAAGGACCATAGTCACCATACCCTATGAAACTTTGTTACATCCATTGAGAATGGATACACCACTTCACGCAAGTAATTCGCAATATGAGATTCTTTTGACTGATATTCACAATCTAAGCGTGGCCTTGCGAACCCCCTACGAGAGAGTGCTGTTGAGAACATGTTGTAGGCTATTTTGGGGAAGCTATAAAAAGCAGAAGAGAACAGAAGGCGAGAAGAAAATAAAATATACAAAAAGATTATTCGGCTAGACAGATGGATAAAGGAGCAGGTCAGACGGATTTACAATCAAAATATTATCTACATCTTTTTAGGTGTAATAACATCATGTATAATATTTTTCACTCCGGATAGGTATTCGCATTAATAATTAAGTTTAAATTATCGAGTCCAAGTTTAAATATAATATTAATAAAATCTTCATTGATCAACAAAGTTGAAAATTTCTTTAAATCTAAATATCCTTTATATTCACCATTAATGTTAAAACATAATTTTACAAATTATCAAATGTCTTCCATAACAATTCTTTTAATATTGAGTTATTGACACGACTTTATTTTCATTACCTAATAAAAGTCTATATAATAAGCTTATTTGTTGAAGCTTCTATAGCCAATCGCAAGCCAATTATGAGTTCTAACGTGTTTATTGATCGAAATCATATATAACCACATAAAAAAGTAGGATACAGTTTTGCGTAGTATTGACTAAAATAATCGTATAACTTTGATATGGACAGAGTAAGATGGAATTTCTCGCCTTTTTTTAGATATTAAATATTTAAATATTTATAATAATATTTTATCATCGTCGAATTTTACGGGATCCGAAATTATTTTTGTTCTGAGTCACGTGAAATATTGATATATGATGTGCCGACAAGAGACTTAGTTATGAAAGTGTTGGAACCTCTTGGATGTATTAAAAAGTTTAGTATGATAAATAACAATCAATGAAGGCAAAATTCAATTCAAAGAAAAACGGTTAAAAAATGTATCATCGGTCTAGTTTCTCTAGTCAATGATAGTACATATTACGGTGATTTGCGGCAACAAAAATTCCCATCTGAACTAAGTAAATAAGGGAAGAAGATCTAATTAGAGGCTTTATCAGTCTTATGTAATGCCGCCTGGCTTCAGAATCGACGTCAGTACAACCTACTCGATTATATACATTAAACCTAAACGAAACCGACCCAAGAATTACTGGCAAGTTTTAAAGTATTATAATTCGGAGAAGAAAAAATAAAATTAACATTAGTACTAAAAAGAAAACTCTTCCGACCATTAATCAACTTAGTCTGGTTAACAGCACTGAATTCGAAGTTTAGTGCTAGCCGGAATTACATATCAGCACTAAGAATCATGTGATGCATACTCGTTGTGCGTGGACAACCCCAATTTTTTTTTTCACATGCAAATGCGACAGGATCATTATTAAATCATAGAAAAGGCCAATAGTTTTTTTACCATTTTTTTAGTCATCAAAGAATCAGGAGTGTTTCGCTATACAATGAGTAATATTTCACATGATCATGATCGATCGCTAGTTATTTCTTTCAAAATATGTACAGTACATTGCGCTAAACAATTAAAGATTTTTAAGATTTTTAACACTTCAGCTCCTTATATCAACTATTGTTTGCAGACTTTCATGTGATTTCAAAAATATATATATAACTACTAGAGGATATGGATTGTGAAAAAATATTAAATACTTGTAAATATCATTTTTATTAAATCCGTTCGGTAAAAAAAAATAAATTTTAATAAATATAAAATTAAAGACAATATAAATTACATTTTAAATCAACTTGATTGATTCAAAACATTAATAAAAATTAATAAACATTAATACTACTTCCTTATTCATCAGATTTATTATTATTAAAAAAGTACTTTCACGACACTATAAAAACATGCCCTTCTTTAAAAAAAAATTCAGAACTATAGTTCTATAATTTTTATAAAATAACAGGTGATGGTGCTTTTTTACTTTCTTCTAATTGTTTTAATTTTTTTTCTTTTCCTCCAAAACTAATTAGAAAATTATATATTAGCATCATTTTATTATAAAAAATAAAATAAAAATAAAAACGATTGAAATTATAATTACGTACTGATAATAATCTAAATAACGATACCCTTGTAATAATTGTGCACCCTCATTTGTGAAATGACATGCAAACAGTAATGGGTTAGCAGGTCTTACTTTAACAGCGAAACGCATAAATGTAGCGGAATATATAAGCATAGCTTTAAGAAAAATAAAAATAAAATAAAAATAAAAATAAACAATCAAAATTAGTAAATCGAACGATGATGATAATGATCACAAAAAAAAATAAATAAATAAATAAATAAATAAAAAAACTTCAATTATAAGTACCGACTGTCATTTTTGGTGATATAATTTCAGGATCTTTTCGAGAATCGGCTATAGCAGCTAAAGGAAGTCCCCAGTTCGCAACTATTCAAAATTTCAGTACGATCAGTGAAAAATATATTAAATGAAATTTGAAAACATAAAGACATACCTGGCCCCCAAAAATGCTTCATTAATTGAATTAAAGAACATAATTGAAAAAAGTAAGTCATAGAGTCATAATAATAATTAAACATCACGATCGCACTTCAATATTAAAATGTATAAATAATTACCGTGCTAAAAAAAATAAAAAAAAAATTAAAATCAACACATAAATAAATTTTATTTATACAATTTTCAAAATAATTATTGGACCATTACCTCATGAGATAATCCCGGAACTCCTTACTTTTGATTTTTTGAAAGACGAAACCAACATAAGAAGTCATATTAAAGTATTTAATGTAATATTATTACAAGTTATTAAACTAAAGTAATTATTTCTATAAAATAATATATGCGAACTAAAAGACTAGGCACCAAAAAATATATCGGGATAAAAAATTAAAGCGTTTATATAACAAAAAAAAAAAAAATTTGTACATCAGGTGATCCGATCCTAAATAAAGTGGATCAACTGCAGATAACTGCCAAGAGACAAACATTTGTGGCGTATTAATCTTAATTATGATAGAAGATCATTACCCATATGACATAAATATTGCTATTAACGAACTTTAACGGGTTAGTAACTATTACGGATCTAAAGTAAATAGAGTAGTACAATAAAAATAAACCGTTAAATGAAAAATAATGCTAAAATTGTAATGGTAAAACTCTTGAAATATATTTTTATTAGGTGTCGGTTATATGACCATTATGAGTACTAGCCAAAAAAAAAAGGCTGGCTTACAGTATTTAAAGCTGGTGAAAATAATTTTAGCGACCCTTCCGTATGACTATTTTTCTTATTAATACTTTAAATCACGTGATTTTAATAAAGTAGACTTTCGCCCCTTTTCATTCAATATATGTGAAACATAATCTGTCCAGGAGGTCGTAGTTCATCTCCCCCCTGTTCTTCTTTATTTTTCCAACCAAGGTGGCAACACCCTGTTTCCGCAAGGAACTGTCGTGTTTTGGTTATCAGTTTAGCAAACTACTTTCGGTTTTAGTACGGTTCATTTTGTGAATTATAAATAAAAAAAATATGTGAAACATAAAGTTGTCCCTGGCGCTGATTCCTCGTCTTGCATTAAATATTATAGATTTATTTTTTTTTCGTTTCTAATATAGTATTATATTTAGTTAAAACAAGAAAAATTGTTGTGTATTTTGACATACCTATAAAGTAAATTTTTACTATATTTACTGCATTTTTACATAACGAATTAATGAAGTAAATAATACGCTACTCGTTTTTTTCAGAAATCGTAAAATGTAATGAAATTCAACATTAATTTCTCTCCAACTGAGACCTACTCACCAAAATAGAAAAAAAAAATTAAATTATACTGAGAATTTACTGCTTTGTACCTATTATAACTTTTACGTGTCTCCAAAAGACCGATCATATACAATTGTTTACTACTTTCATAATTCTCAAAACACTTAAAAATGTATAATTCTAATTTAGAAAAATTATAATAGTTTCATAAAAAAACTAAACCAAAATAACTACTTTTACTAACCTATTGGTTATATACCGGAGAGTCAAACTCATCTCAAACAAATCCTCAACAAGTAAGTATTTTAATATTTTAAAATTTATCTTCTTGAAGCATTAACGAATATTAATTAAACAAATGTTCTGATGTCATTGTTGTCCTTAATAACTTCAATCATATAGAGTTGGATCCTGGCAACTGTTTGTATAGAGGTGGTATCTTTGATAACCAAAGGTAAGTCTGCAGAGCGTGTTTGCGCCTTTGCGGTAAAATACTATGTGGCTGAATATCTATCATATGGGCGTCTCGATGTTTAGAATAATCTTGGCGACTCGTGATATCGAATAATATATTCATTCTACGAACTAATAAATTAATTAAATTACGCTCAAAAAGATAACTACCTACTAACTATATATAATTATATTAATTGTAATTGTTAAATATACTAACCTCAGTTAACACGACTGAAAACCTGTTACTGCGATTCAGAACGTTCGTTTTTTATTTTCAACAACCCAATGATCTTTGTATATCACCTTTACCAACAACAAAGAAAAGAGAGAGTTTCTTCTTTTAATTACTTAGGTGGGATGGAAAATATCAACAAGCACATGCAGCATCTGATTATCAATTGGAGCTATGTATCGAAATAACAAAATATCGTGAGCCATGAGGTATATAAAAAGCAACGGATAATAAATGTACTCTTGAACAACAAAGACATAAACACAAAAAGTATGGACTTTAACTACAATCATGCATTGCACGTGATTAACATTTTGATTCCGATTAGAATTAAATTTCAGTCAATTTCAAAATTTAAACACTTGTCGAGTTGCGGTACTATAGCTTCAGTCGAACCATTATCTTAAACTTTCTGACTGGTTGTCCTTTTATAAACTTTTTATTTTGTGAATTCTACCTGCAGACTGTTATTTAATACAGAAAATTATGATTACTATATATCAAAATAAGAATTAAAAAAAAGAGGTCAAAATCTGTGTAATATCAAATATCCAGATACAATTTAATTGTCTATAGTTTCTTAAAATGTCTTAATTCTAGCGACAAATTACCATGCTTTGTCGCACAAAGTACCCCTCGGGTATCATTCACTCAAAACAGGTTTTTTGTAAAATACTATGAGCATTTGATTTCATATGATTATGCTTATGAAGCCAGCCAAGTTTACAAACTACAAAAACTTGTCAAAGAAACTACCTAAATAGCTGTAATCGTTGTAATTTCCTAAATCTGTTTTTAAATCTTAAAGATATATCTAATTGCACCTCGTTTTTTTAATATTTCTGTGGTATATCGCCAAATTAGTTAATAATTAATAACTAACATTTAAATTAAATGCCATAAATCGTATAGTTGCTCAACAGAAATTAGTAATTTAATATTCATTCATTTAGAATCTGTTATTGTTTTCATTATTGGAATATATTTTAATTTCTTTCTTAATTCATGAATTAATTTAATTGGCGTCAAAAAGTTCGTTTAATTAAATGATATTAATTCAAAAATAAATGTTCTTTATTACGCAAACAAACCATTCTATTACGGCGAGAAATTATTTTTTCTTTGTTAATTACTAATTTGGCTTACGTTACGATCATCATTTTTTTTTTTTTTTTTTTAAAAAAATAATGAAAAAAAAACTTTAAATAAAATTATTAAAAAAAAAAAATTAATCAATAATGGTCTTAAGAATCAAACAAAAAAAAAATAAAAATAACAATAATAATAAAAAAAAAAAAAGTTAGTAAAAAAAATAAATTAATTTAAAAAAAAAAAAAAAAAATTGAATTGTTGTCGATCTTATTTTATTTTACATTTCATATATTCGGGTCCGGCCCGAAGCAAATACGAAAGCGATTTGTTTATTCAAATTATTATTTGAATGAACTTTTAATGAATCAGTAACCCATGAAAATTAGATTATAAAATTTTTTTTCTTTTTCTTTTTTCTTTTTTTTTTTACATCAATGCTCATATAATAATTACAGACGAGTCGGGGTTTTCTTCATTGAAAATGTATTGTTTCATTTCACTATCTTAATGGCGGGATCTATATCTCATGCAACGAAACGTTGATGTAACCCAGACAATTACAATACTGCAAAAATTCCCAGTCCGGAGCATAAATAATGTTTCAGCACAGCTTTATAGTTCTATTGAAAAGAAGACTAAATTTGAAGCATCTAATTATTATTTTTTTTTTTTTTATTGAAAAAAAATTAGATCTTCACATGGAACTTTTAAATAGGCGTTAAAATGGACCCCTACATATATATATATATTTATTGAAACTTTATATAGTATGCAGGTTAATTGTTAAAAAGTTGATAATGTATTAATCCAATTATTCGTGCAAGAAAAAAAAAATTTCTTTTATAAATCTTTATTAGTAAATTTTATTGTCTTCGATTCTTTCATTCATACTATTTTAGCAAATGTGAGACTATAAAAAAAAAAGATCAATTTTTTTTTTAAGCCTTGCAGATCCTTTCTTTTTTACGTCAAACATCCACTATTAATTAACATGAGTACTAGAACGTTGTTAATACCAATACCATGACTCGAAATTTCTTTTTTTTTTTTAAAAAAAAAATGCGGGATAAAAAAAAGAAGAAATAAAATGAAAGATATTTGGCGCGAAAAAAACAATGCACCAATTTACTTAATATTTACCGACATCTGCCAGAGCGGCAGATTTGTAATAATTAATATAGTGTTATTCAATAAAACATTCCGAATATAAATGTGCGTTTTTTGTTTATCTCTTCAGAATAACATTTCAATATTACAATTTTCATTATCTTTTTACTACAATAAAACTTTATTATTAAAATTTATTCTTGAGAATAATTATAATTACAACGTATTTCAGTATTCTTTTCATCCGGAAACATTAAAAGTATTAGAAAAAGTGAAATCAAAATCTACCTCTCTCTATCCCACAATTATTACATGAAAGAAAGTACAAAAACTATGATAATGACTAAGTAAAAGAAAGATTTCTGATTCATGAAAAAAATTTCAAGATGAATAGCAAAAACTTTACCGATAAAAGTATCTATCCCTCGCATATATCAACATGAATATGTAAATAAAATAAAATTGCATAACATCATTAAATCCCACCAACAGAATTAATTAAGGCCTTGTAATATTTGCTATTTGCTTCGCGGGTGTTAGCCTATCAGAAAAGCTTCCAAAGCGCACCTAGAGCGTGTCAGGTTTTCCTTGAGGGGTAAGAGACCGCCAGGTCCAAGCCCCATCCCTCTTATATATATATATATATATCCGTAACTCTCTATTACTACACCTGTTACATGAAGATATAACCAAAAAAATGATCAAACCAGAGAAAAGAGAGGATAACAGAGGGAAGATGAGAGGAGTAATAGATGCAATAAAGAGTAATATATCAGTGAAAATGCAAAAGAAATAACCCCTAAATAAATGACGTTAATTATTAAAGATATGAAACTAAAATAGGTACTAATAAATAAACCTATTTATTACCTTAATCTTTGTGTTAAATTCATAAATTTCAATGACGGATTCCCATAGAATATCTAGATAATATAAATTCACTTTGTAATGAAAAAATAAAGTCATTTATATTATAATGTATATGATTCGCACTTTCATACCTCATGAATTCCCCGCTTTAAAGCTGATTGCAGTTTCAAACTATCGGTTATATGATGGTAATATTTAATTAATCTTGTAATCATTCTCATTTTCATGAATCGGATGAAATATTGCAGTCAAATCGGTTGGCCTCGCATGCTGAATAAAAAGGATGTGTTTTGATAAAACTTCTTCTGACACCTTTAACGTTTCCGGCTGAAGAGAATATTGTATTTACGCGTAATTTTTCATTAATTCTCAAGAACAAAATTATAAAATGCTTAATTGTATAAAAAAGGAATCGAGGATCTCTGATGTTCTTAACTTGATATTTATAAAAATTTTTTATATTTATTATATTATTTTACTTGTTAATCAAACAAATCATTATATAAATATAAAGCCTTAGTAATAAAACTTTAATACAATTATAGAATTATAGAAAATAACCAAAAAAGAGCATTATCATAGTACTTTGTTGTCATTGTGTGAATAAGCAAACAAGCAAGACCTTTTATTTTTACAGATTAATAACGAATGAGTGTATTGCATAAAATTATTTTTTAGTTTTGGCTGAATCATATGCAATAGCATTATAACCATTCATACTTACGAATAAAATTTCTTGGCGTTTAGAAAGTTTTTCTTTCATCCTCCTTTCACAGCTTCTACTCAGTAAATTATAATTCGCAAAAGTATAATATATTCAATTGTTTCAGATAATATTTATATTTGTTTTTATAAAAGTTCGAATTAAATGGACGAATTCTTTTTTCGTGAATAAAATAGACTTTCTGATTGAGTTTTAAGTTTAAACTAAACAATAATGGTTATTTCAATTCCCGATAAGTTCATATTGCCTACAGATTTTGCGCTTTTATAGACCATATATATTGAAAAAGAAAAATCAAAATCTTCTTGATCTACGCTTTCAAAATTCCTAAAAAAAATTTTTTCTTTAAAAATCAAGTTGTAACGTCACGTATTTGTGATCAACTGATGCAACAAACTACGCTAATATATTAATGGACAAGGTAACTTCCTTATTAATTTTCCTTTCTAGGTAAATAATGATTAAGTTACCTATTGATAAAGCTGATAAAGCTGATTGATTCGTACATTATTTTAATTGATATTTAAGCATTGACCCAGACCATTTCATAATATTTACTTTAAAAAAATTATTATATTCTATTGATTATTTCCTTATTGATTTATATTATTTCATTATATTATCAGCTTATAGCGTATTTAAGTTATATAATTTTTATTTATTTATTTAAATTTATTATTAATATATATTTGGATTTTCATTTTATTTATTCTTTTATTAAACATAAAAGTAAAACATTATTCTTCTATTACTAAATAATCTATCAATCAAAGAAAAAGAGATTCCGAGAAGGAATTCGAAGATTATTACATAAAATCAAATATTAGACAAATTCGGAGAAATCAGGAAGCTGATCTTTTTACGCCCATTTTTGTTATTTTAAATTAAAGTTTATTTTTATATCATTTAATCATTCGTTGGAAAAAAAAATTGACTTTGTTTCCATAATTCTTCTTTTTTGTGCAACAATAATTCGTACTGTATTTTGAAATATTTTTTTTTGATGGATAAGATCTCATATCCTCGGATATAATTCCTCATTGGATGCGTTCAGTCGTTCACTACAGGTTGGCATAAGTTTGATAAAACCTTAAATTCTTTAATTGGTAAGTTAATGACTTAAATACGAATTCTATATTTAAAGAACAATATTAGGTAAATAAAGAATTATTTGATGTAACAATCTATTAATGAATCGGTACGTATTTCAATAATAAATGAAAGTTATTTATTCATTTTAGAAAAAGTTCAATGAGAAAAAAATACCCTTCTAAAACGCCAACAGCTGATTTAATAAATGGTTTTTTATTTCCATAAATAATAATAGATTCATTTGTTCGCTATTACAAAAGCACAAGAACTCTTTTTCTAAATTAAAGCTGGAAGATTTTAAATGGTCAAAGTTATTTATCGGCGTAAAATTAATTTCATGTACGATCCATGTCCATTTGACATCATATCTTGTAAAAAGCCTTTTTCATTGCTTTTTCTTGGTTGATAATCTTTTAGATTAGATGATATTGTCATACGCGTTATTAACCAATTACTAAATTTTACTCGTGATTGATAGGGACTTATAATTACGCTCGGTAAGAGAATCTATCATTATATAATACTTAATTTAATGCTTTTGTTGAATGTCATAATTGTCAAAGCCACTCAAAGGCATATACGATGTCACTTGTACACTTACGATTAAAACTTCTCGGCAAGGTACAAATATATATCTGATATATATAATATCGCGCGCACACCTTTGCAATATGATTGTAAGCACCGATCGCCACCCTACCGTCATCTGCTTTATTACCACCCACTTTATTGCCATCTTTTAACTTTTTAAAGGCCTCCAGCACAATTTCAAATGATAGCTGGTGTATATCATCATAGTTTATAAATTACGCACAGAGGCCAACAACAGTTTTCAGATAATAGCTGATATCGATCTTTTTACCTAATCGCCTCACTACCTCTGGATACTCCATTTTATCCCCTACCTTCTGTGATAAATCATTCTCAATTACAACATATCCAAAGCGCTCTCCTGGTTCTGGAATTTCATAAAGATAAGGCTCGGGCGTTAGGCCTTTTTTTATGCACCGTTTGGCATCCGCTTCTTCACGGGTATATCTATCTCACATTCGTGAAATGAATTTTATTGAAACAGACAAGAACACGTGATTAGGTAGTACTACAAAATGTCACGAGCTACTAATAGTCATGAACCCGGATAATTTTATTTTTCCGGATATCCGGTTTTTATCCGGATTTGACCCGAAATCTGGATAATAAAAGTTTTTAATCCAAAATTCGATTTTGATTTCTAGGGATCGATAACCACCATCTGAATATAATAAAATATATCAAACCGTATAACTTTGGATACATAGTCCTTATTATACTTCGGACTGAAAATTCATGTTTTAAGTGGGATAATTGGATAAGAAAAATCGATGCTTTGAAATCAAGTGCAAAATGTTCAAATCTTATATAATATACTGTAGTCAACCATAATTATATAATAATGAGACCATTAGATATGCATGGATTAAATAGATATCATACAAAAGACGAGAACGTGTTTCTTAATCTAGAGAATAATTCTGGTTCTTTCCGCTTGAGCCGATAATAATTTCCGAAAGATTTTTAAGTCCATCGATGCACGTGCACGTAAATTAATTCTAAATTAATAAGAAATATAAAATATCAAAAAGAATATTTTAAAATTTACACATACAAAATTTGTAATAATGAACAAATAATATATTAAATTTCATCTTAAATTATCAACAACTTGCGAGATATTATGGAATCATTGCGGATTCCCGATCTGTTAATAATATTATTTATAGAACTTTTCCGAGTATAAGAAAAAATCATAATAAGATATCTATATAAACAATGTCCCGTAATTGTCAAGAATTTGTTGAGTAACAAAATGGAAAAAAGGGTTCTCATGGAAAAATATTCAGATTTAGTGATGACTTTCAGCAGTCATGACTTGATTGACCTATTATTAGGTATCCGAAACTTTCATCGAAGTCCACTTCGCCGAAACCAATTTCACCAAAGCCATTTTGCATTGCTGAAGTGAAATTTCTCTGAAGTGCCATTTCATCGAATATGCCATTTCGCTGAATGGGAATTTGCCAAAGGACTCTTTTCGCCGTTTGTCATTTCAGCAAAAATGGTAGTGTAGGGACCAACCCGCACCTTTACGTGCATGATTTATTATATCACTGCCACCGGCTGGTATGCAGAATTTGGTTTGTTGAAAAAAAAAAGATGTACGAACTTTTTAACTAGATATCTTATTATTCTCCCTCTTTGAAAGGATATTTTTTATTAGTAGATAAAAATATGTTTTCCCAAGTTCAAAAGACGAAATGAAAATTAATAATAAAAAATAAACTTCAAGAAGAAAAGAATTTCTAAGTTAGTATGTTATTCAAAAATACTTCCAAATCCACGTTAATGTACAAGAAACTGATGATAGTGGAGTAACATCAAAATCACAACTAAGATGTTTGTTATGCAAAAACTGGAAATGTCCAGAGTAAATGCGAAGTTACTATAAGATGTAGTGCATATCATATAGGTTTGTTGGAGTATTTGATTAATACAACGGTTCTTTATATAGCTTTTTCAACCCCAAATAGAATGCATTGCAACATTGTACGATTTCGCGTTCGCTCTAATTAAGCAATTAAATTATAAATTACTATATACATTATTTCAACTATTGACCTGGTGGGAGGTTTGGGAAAAAAATAGTGTTTTCGCACGTTTTCTTGTAATTCATTACTCTCTAATAAACTTGATCATTTTTTACTCAATAATTATAATAAAATGAGGAGAAAATTATACACGTTTTTATTCATTTATATTGTACTTTTATTATATTTTATTATACAATACCATGAAAATTTTTAAATTTTTTTCAGAAACGAAAATTTAAATTTTATATAAATCACGTGATATAGTAAAATTATTACTCCAGGTGAATTTTACCTCTGGTGAGCATTAAGATTACTCTATTAAAATAAAATCCTTCTTCATTATTTTATTTGTATAATTTATTATATTATTTTGATAGTTCTTAATTGTTAAACAAACTATTTATTAATATAAAGAACAATTAAAATATTAAAAAAAATTCTTTTTTACAATTAAGTAAATGAAATAAATTAGCTAAAAATAACGAATACTTTGTAATATTATTTAGTTAAAAACAAAATCATTATCCAAACTAAATATAGTAACATTATTTCATTCTTATTTTCTACAATAAATAAAATTTTGTCATTATTTCATATCGAAAAACAGAAAATTTTTGATACAGTCAGATTCAATAATAACCAAAATCTAGTTGGTTAACCAGCTTAATTGCCTTAATAAAAGTGGATTCTTTTGTAAAATTAAATCTAAAAAATGAAATATTAATATTAGCTTAATATTTCTTTTTGAAGTTTTATTGACAATAATGATTAAATATTGATAAAGTTTTAAGAAGAATTGATGCAATTATGATTTTTATGAAAATGAAAATTTGGTCTTAATTTTTTTTTTAAAAAAAAAAAATCTACTTTTAGACAGATAGAATATTTTTTTAAAATTTTTTTGTACAAAAAGATAAATAAATTATTTTTTAATTAATTAACATATAATTAGTAAAAAGGGTAAAACCCAGTTTTTTCGTGATTATACGTAAACTAATTGAAAAACAGCTTTTACAGCCTTAGAAAAACTTTTCTCCTTATGCGAAATTACATGTATTCTTGTTAGAATTATATATTTGTCCATACTTTAGAAGGATCTCAAAAACGTAAGTTTTCTAACATAAACTTCAGGTATGGCCAACTCAGAATCCCGAATGGTCAAAATCCCGACAGGTACAAATCCAGAAAATTAGTCCACATTAAGCTTTAATGCTGCCCGAAAGTCGCTCTGTAATACTAGTCATTTAATCTTAATCAAGACTCTAACAAAAATTCTTATTAAAATTTCCGAACTACTCTGCCGTCCTTCCATCCCCTAATCTATATTTGTACATCTAATTGATTTAAATCTAATATATACAATAAAAATATATTTTTTGGATTTTTGACGCTTCGGGATTTTGACCTGTCGGGTTTTCGTGCTGTCGGGATTTTGAACCTGTCGAAATTTTGAATTTCGGATTTTAAGTTTCGGGATTTCCTAAATTTCATTTATATGCAAAGTGAAAATTAGTGTTAAACTAGTAAAGCACACTACAAAAAATTTGTATAGTTAACGTTAAAGTATAAACTTGATTATGGTTACATAAATTTCTCTAAATCGTTTACATCCTGACTAATTGGAAATTGAAATTTTAAAATTTTACTAAGATCGAATAAATGATGTTCCGATTCTAAGTTCCTTTTTTTTTTTTTTTTTTTTATGAGAAAATGTATAGATAATTCGAAAATTAATAAAAAAAGTAAATTAAAATTTCACAATCACTATGACTATTTTCAGCAGCAAATGTCCATTTATTAGAATAGCTTCAGGGAAATGGGATGCGGCAAAGTAGATTTCGGCGAAATGGATTATTCAGGGAAAGGATTCAATGTCCATTCGATAAAATTTCAATTCAGTGAAATGTCCCTTCGGTAAAGCTCCTTTCGGCAAAATGGCTTCGGTGAAATTGGTTTCGGTGAAATGAATTTCGAATGAAATGTACCTATTGCAAGCACGATCATTATATAGATTTATAATATTAATTACGTTAAAACAAACGCTAATTATTTAACATAGAGTTTGTTCTATAACACCAATTATATTTAATTCGTAATCCGTCTCCGAACCAGTGAAAACTACTAATAAATTTCGGGGGACTGGTTTTACAAATTAATTATCCCTTAAATGGCTTTTGAGCTGATTTGCCCAGATTTTTTTTTTTTAATCGTTATATAATGTTCTGAGTATATTGAATGATAAATTTGCATCCACAAGTTTTGATCAACATATACTTGCCATTTCCAATTGCTTAAAACCGAGGGAATCAAGAACCATCAAAAATTTTTTACTTTGAACGATTAGTTAAAAGATTTTTTCTTTAGCGACGCTAGATTCCGGCCTTTAAAAATGCCATAATTATTCAATACAAGAGGTGGGACAATCACAAAGTTGATATGTTTTATTAAAATATTATTTATATGCTGGTAAATAATTTATTTAAAGGTTATAAACAAGAAAAAACAAAATAAAAAAGTATTAAAATTATTTATTTCAATTAAACACAGGTTGTCTAACTTATCGTACTATATTTTGCTTATATATTAAGCGGTCCCTATAAAAAAATTGGATACGTTTTTTATAAAGTTTTTATACGATTTTTTTTCCTTAGAAATAACGTATCATAATAGGATACGGAAAAATGCACAATTCCGTATCTCTAAAAATATGG
>QZLH01000030.1:123320-158023 GCA_003833135.1 Oehlia diaphana
ACGAATTGCTTATTAAATATACGGAATTTGTATACGGAATCTATAGAAACGTACATAAAATGTATACAAAACGTATCCTTTCCGTATACATATTTCTTATAGGGGGTGTATCTAGTAATTTCGAATAGTTGATACTTTTGGAATGTCAGTTCTTCTAAACTACTTTTCTTTACTAATTTGTAAGTTCATTTCACATTTCCTTGCTATATCTATTGTTTTTATCTGAATTTCCCACTAAATTTAATTTGCAAAATAATTCCCCAAAATGTATTAGGAGACGGATCACGAATTAACGATAAAGTTATCATAATTATACTCTAATTTATTTTCCAATTTTAAAGATCTTGATCAAAGTAAATAATTCGTTTGGACGCTTAATAGAGTTAATAGAAAAAATAAATGCAACAGATGAAAAAAAAGATTGAAAAGTAATAGATTTTAAAAATGATGTAATCCCCAAAAAATAAGGTAAGCGATCTCAATTTTCTATCTAGTAAATTTAGTAATAATAAATTAATATTAGATTTACAGCAATAAAATGCTCATTTCCAAATATTTGGTTCATTTCAATGCCATATTATTTAAGAGAGAGAGACTATCTCATAAACCACTTGATAAATTCGATTATCATTATTTTCATCAATGAAAGAAATTTATTCACTTTGGTTGAAGTCAATGCTTGATGCAAATTCGTATACTAAATAAAATTTTTTTATATTTAATGTCAATATAATAAAATGATCGTTTGGCTGTTGATAAAAAAACTCCGTGAGATAAATCACTTGCTCGAGGTGTGTTTGACGGATTTGACGGAGGTTGAGATTAATAATAGTATTGAAGTTTCAGAACCAAAATTGAATATTTTGAGTTCATGCTTATGTTTACAAATGATTATACTCTTACTTGTTTATAAGATAAATTTTAGTATTTGCGATTTCTAATAAATTTTCTTGAAAAAAAAGGGTTGTTTGAATTCAGGGGTTATGCATAAATGTAAATTGAATATCGGATAATTAATTACCAAAACAGCTAAAGCAAAATATTTCTTTTTGTCTTATTATTTATTTAATGATTCTTTGAATCATTTCTTTTTATGATTCATGATTAATCTAAAAATTGTTCAAGTAGTACAAGAAGTTATCATTCAGGTCAATATATATACTAATATAACCAAATATTGTTATAACCTCCAGCTCCGTAAATAATAACAAATGAGTGAATATAATTGGTTTCAAAAAAAAAAAAAAAAAAAAAAATTTCTATTCATGTACTTACTTAATAAAGTAGGTTGCGCAAAAATTCTTAGTCTCTCAATATAGTAATAACTTTCTATAAACTTCTCGAATTAGTTAGACTCTAGCAAAAAATTTTTAGTTGTAATTCCTTTAGGTAAATAAATAAATATTAAATGTATATAATAAAAAATGTATATGCATGTTGCTCCAATAAAATTATGGCCAAATTACGTCTACATTGTTATATTGTCATGGAATAAATAATATCTAAGTTTGTTGCAAAATTTTATAATAGAAATTCGCATATGCAAAAGAAAAAATCTAAAATTAATTCCGATTAAAATCACTAAACAGAAAAGGAAACTATAATAAATCCCTTAAACTAATTTGGTAAAATTGAATATTATTTTTAGGATTACTTTCTGATTGACGGAACGTAAAGTTCAATCAATTCCTGACCAATGTTCTCAATGAGATCGTTTGATTTAAAAAATTAATAATCAGAACCCGAAAAAAATGATTTAATAATAAAAATCCAAAAAGGAAAAAACATTTAGAAAATTAATATTGTTAAAGTTTCTTTGCATTTAATTTTCATCTGACAATTTCCAAATTTGTTAAGTTATTCTACTAAGTTATTTTTCTATTTTTCAGTGTTTTTTTTTTTTTTTTGTAATCTCAACATAGAATATATGGAATAAAATAACGCATTTGGCTCAAATTTCTTGTCTTATCTTAAATGAATCTAACCCTGAAAGAAGTTATGTTTCATGTCTTTTCCGTATACGGAATTATTCGGATAAAAATTATTCCCTATAAAAAATTTTCAGAAAAATGATTACGTGTCTGAGTTTCTTCGGAGTAAAAACTAAAAAAAAATTATTCATCGGAGTTTTTTAGAATAGAACTTTAATAAGTTGGTATAATTCAGATAAAAATGGCACAATATGATGAATTAATATCGTTTGAGTCTTTAGATTATGATCGTCTATTATGGTATGTAATTTTCAATGAGTTACTAGTTATACTAATTTCATTTTACTTTACAATTATTTTTTTTTTGAGAGTCATGCATTTGTAATACAGCAAACAACTGAATACAATACGAATAAATGCTTATAATAACAGCATTTATATTATATTATGACAACTTTCTTTATTGATAGATCAATATAAAATATTTATTTACGAGCGTCTCATATTTCTCATTATGCTTATGGAGTATATTCCATTTAGTCTTTCACGCCACCGTCATGGTACAAAGAACTCAAAATAAGCATAAATGAAATTTTGTATGAAAGAAATTTATATTTAACTTATGATTAAGGAATTTTAAGTTTAAGTTGAACTTATAGCGAGCCGAGTAATATCTTGATAAAAATTATTTATGAAATAATATTTCAAAGGTATTAGTAATGTTTTCTCTACTATATAGATAATTTATTTTATATAAAAAAAGACAATTGATTTTATTAGATAAAAACGGGATAATAAACTACTAAGTTAAATTTTAAAAGTAGCTAAAATTCGCTTAATAACATATTTTATGTTTCGTAATGAATTCGAATATAATACCTATAAATAAATAAACATAATATATTTTATATAACAAATAATTTACTTCTAAAATATGTATAAAATTAATTCAATGAATATCTACTATTTAGATATTGTGTTAAATAAAATTTAAGGTTTTCCTTTTGATCAAATTTAAAGGTCAATTCTTCGCCAATATTTTGTTCAATTTCAATTCCATAAATAGTTTTATTTAAAAAATTAATAATAAAAGAGGGAGAAACTATTTCACAAACCACTTGATAAGTTCGATTATCACTTTGTTGTTGATAAAAGAAGAAGTATTCATTTTGATTGAAGTTAATGTTGGATACGTTATTACTAATTTCATTTAATAATTGAATTGAGATTTCTTTACATTTTATATGATAGATGTAATTATCATTTGGTGGCCGATAAATAAATTTAATAGGATGAACGCAATTGTCTTGTACAATAGAAGAATTTACAGAGACTTGTCCTGGATTGTCGTAATATTGGTTTGATAAATGGATGCTAGTATTCCGCACATCCATATAAGGAATATTCATACGTGAACCAGTTGCCGCTTGCTCAGGATTCATTTGGAATGAGAGGTTGTTATCAGAACCAAAAAATTGGTTATTTATATAATTTGAGTTCATATTTAAAACTTAAATATATAATACCACGATTTCGTAATGCAATTGAACGAATAGGTTGCTCGAAATTTTTAACGTGAAGTTTAATTACGGTGTGCTTAATTTTTCAAGAAAACCTAATAATTTGAAATTTCTATCGAATTTTTTATTAAAAAAATGGATCGAGGCTCTTTATTTATATATAATAACTGATTACTGCGTATGCATTTTAAAATGTTTCATGAAATAATAAAAATAGACGCTCCCCATTAATTATCTGTTACGTAATAATCAGTGAAGATTTCTTCTATGCTTTTGAACAATCTTTTTTTTAGGATACAATTATTTCCATAGTTCACGGAGTACTGTCACCGGTGATAATATTATCAAAATAGTTAGTTGACTTCCTTTTTTTTAAAAAGTTAACGCCTAATATTTTTTATATTATTTATCTGTTTAAGAAATTCTGTGTGAATAATGGAACTGATTTTTAATCAAATTAATCAAACTTCATCATTGATGGACAAATAATATGGTTAAATTAAAAAGAAAAATGATTAAATAAAATCGAGTATCCTGAATCGTGTAATATGATACAACAGGATATCATTCATATCTATCTATTAAAATAAAATAGAATTTTCTTGGCGTTTCGGAATACTCTCCATCCATTGGAAAATTCGTACAACATTAGAATTTGGTGGTATAAACAAATTTTGAAATATTGTGTAACACTAACGTTTTTAACAAGACAATGAAACTACCCTAAAAAAATTGTGTCTATAATCTTTGGAAATCGATAATTTTTAGAGGCGATATTTATGGGATACACTAATTTGAAAAATAACAAAGAAAAATTTTTAATAACTTTTTTTGATATTCGGCATAATTTATAACCGGTTTTATTTGTTTTATGTAGATCCCTATAACTTACTAATCTATCTAAAAGTCTATCTAAAAAAAAAACTATGACTTAAAATTAATATATAACTAGGAAACGGTAACCGTTAATGCGTCCGAAGCGTCATAAATCACATGCTCATAAAATTAAATTATACGAAATTAAATGGCATAAAAAACAAATCTAAGGTTACACCTGATCCTAAGATTTTATTAGTCATACACGTGCGGACAGACAACATATAGTAGAATGGAAGTGTCCTACGCTTACGCTTCTGACAACTTTGTAATCTATCCTAAATTTTAACTATCCTAAAAACTGTATAATTAAATTATTTATTTCAAGAGAAAGCCCAATAATTGATAATTTTCCCTACCAGAAATAGGAGTGAAAATAGCTAAAATTTTCTTAAAACTGTTTCGAACAATACCTAATTTGAAAGTACGTATGATCATAAACCCTGCTGTCAATATTTTTTGCGTGAAGTGTTTAAATTGTCTTTAATAATTTCAGGACATAGAACATTAAAGATTCGATGTCTTTCTAGGTTAGATACAAATATCGCCACACACAGGTCGCAGAGATATGGTTTATACTATTGAATTTGGTAGAAACCTGTCCAATTTCCATGGTGTAGGCCAGATTTCAATGAAGTTTCCCGTTTTTGTGGAAATGTTATTGAAATATTATGCAAATTGGACAAGTTTCAATCACGTACACCAAGGTTTCCATATATAGTGGAAACCATACCACTTCGACCAGTATATATTCACTTAAGATGTATTTTACAATGGGTTATTACTGTATATACTTCAATACGATTTGGTAATAGTGATTAATATGTATGAACAGCTTCATTTTTTACAAAAAATAGTCTGTTTATATGAGAGTATTGTTTCTACTCTTTGAAATATATTCAATGCGAGTTAATATCGTTCGTAATTGGGTAGTTTATCTAACTCTTTATTTATTAGAATAATTAGTCAGAAGAAACTAAAAAGTTAATACCAGGAGTCCAGGACCGATGGCAGTTAAAAATTGGGAATGTTGACTATCGGTACCAGGTACTATTATCAGTGATACATATAAAAAGAATAATAATTTGAAGAACATTTGCCACAAACGAATTAAGTTAAGTTCTTTATTAAGTACAACTTGCTCTGATTTCAATAAAAAATATCGAAATAATATCTTAATCATAAATTTTCGTGAATTACAAATAACTTAGAATAACGAAAAGAAATTAATAGTACCGCTAATGCCAAAACGAAATTTTTTTTAAAAAAAAACGATTCTATGTACGATTGGAAACTTAGTTATTTCTTAAATTATACTCATATTTGTTCGTAAAAGCCTTACTATTTATAATTTTATAGTCGAATTTAACGATAAATTGAATATTCAATATAATTTATACGATTAATTATGATACATATATATTATTGGATATTTTCGATTTTTACTACGACAGGATCATCGCTATCGGTTGTGGTTTCTTCAACAGGACCTTTTTTGTCAACAAGATCACTCTCATCAACAATTTCCTTGTTTTCCTTGCCTTCCTTACTTTGTTTTACATCTCGATTAATCTCGTAACGCCTCTTCCATTTAGCTTTATCCTCTTCTGACAAGAGTTTCCATGAATCAGAAGCCATTTTGCTTAATTCAGTCATTTTTAATTTTTTCTGTGCCTTTTCCCTCATATCATTACGAAACAAAAAGAAAGGGTTTGATTCTCGTTTTCTTTTTTCTAATACTTTTAATGTTTCCGACTGAAAAGAATACTGAAATACGCGTAATTCCGCCATATTTGTGATTTCTTAAGAATAATTAAATAAGGTTCGATTGTAGGAAACTGAATTATGAGAAATATAATATATAATGGAAAATGAAAAGTCGAGATCTTTATATATATACAAGCAGTTCTCGCGAAAATTTCAAGAGCATTAAAAAAAACAACAAGGTCAAAATAATTATTTATCACCATGCGACTTTATTTTTTTTACCAAATTAAAATTTTTAATTGGTAATGTTTATCAGATGTCCAAACCTTTTTCATTTTCCAAAATTATGATAAATTACAATTTAGCGCCAATTTTTGGCAATATTTATTTGCATTAGGGCTGTAGTTGGAGATATCGGAGCTGCTTTTTTAGCCTAATTAATTCCCATTTGAAGTTTATGTTGATTAACATTTCGCGTAAACGATTATAATAGCTTTCATAATTTACAAAGTAAGTAAAACTATTGATGGAAGAATTTTATTTGGCGCCGCGGAAGAATTCTTTTTGTTTATTGAAATTTCTAAAATAACATAACTATAACTTTCTTTTATTTACTTAATGGTTCAGAACAATGAAAATATTTGATTAGTATTGTTTCTCTCTCTCGAATTTTATTGCCGGATGGACCTATTATGCAAAGTCGGCGTATACGGCTTTTTGTCCAGACATTCACTTTAAAAGGGAGATATGAAAAAAGGAAGTCATTAAGCTATTAAGACATTTTAAGTTCATACTAAATCATGTGAGTTACGAAGCATTTATCAGAATTTAATAAGCTAACTCAAAGAGATACTGCGTAAATAAAGATTATTTCTAACTTTATTTGTATTAGTTAAGTTGTATACTGATGCGTTGAAATGTTTGAATGATAAAATAACTGGCTATAAAAAGGTTTTACTATTTTGAAGTCACACGGATATATTTTTAACTAACACTAAGACAAACTTTAATTCTACAAATGATTTTGTATTCATTTTATTATCTTTTTTTTAATTTCGTATTATTTATTTCATTGTAATTTTCTGAATAATCTCTTTATTTCTGTTGGCTGAATGAAGTTCTTTATTATTTTACTGTTTTAAGTATAATTATTCGGTATTAATCAGAGAGCACCCATCATTTTGTAACAATCATTATGATTTAATATTGTGTAATATTTTCAATACCACTAATATAAAAGAAATCTTTTATGAAACAATAACTCTTTTCCTTTATTCTTATAACCGTGGAGTTCTGTCATATTCAAATAATCAAGGATTTAATGAGTATGCTGTTCAATTAGCTATAGCTTTTAATCTCGTAATTCATTTTCTAGCGACAATTGAACGAAAAAATATTTATCAGTAATTTTTTATTCATATTAACGAGACTTGTTAAATACTAGATAAGTTTTTATTTAGGATATGTCATTTCAAAAATAAAGTTTGGCAAGAGGTTTGCTATTGAGACAATACACTATTTGTAATATCAATTCCTGAATAAAAGTTTCGAAACTTTCAAAATTCATCATTAAGAAATTATTTATTACTTTTACTCTCCCGCAAGGGAGGATATAATTCCTCCAGCATAATTAAGCGTGTCATGTTATTTATTATTTATCCATTTCGTTTTTTGGTGGTAAGGCCGATTAGTCAGTCATTCAATCAATCAAATTGTGCAATTATTGTTACCCCATTAAGCGCCTCGGTTATAAAAACGCCGAGAATATTCTGTAAGAATTGTACAATGCGTCAATGCCCCTATTTTTTTTTTTTTTTAATGCGGAGTATTATTTTAATAATTTTTTTTTTACATTTATTTTATATTTTAAGCATATGTTAAAATTGCCGAATAAACCAAATCGATTTATTAACAATTGTGGGACCCGAGAAGGCGTTTTAGACTATATTTACCATACCATACATTTAAAATTTTTCTTTCACAAAAAGGGGTTTATTTATCTCGTAGATAGTTTGTGTCACCGATTTTTAATTACTAAGAATGTACAATGAAATTTCTAAAGTCCAATGATCTAATATTAAATAGTGAATTTTAAAAAAAACTACAAATCATAAGCATTTCTTATAACTATTAGATATATTCTTGCGAAACAATAGCATTAAAATAAATCGGAGAGGTTTTAGTTCAACAATAATAATTGCATCAGTGGGCCGCCATTTATTACGTAAGTTCCAAATATAGCGTGTCATTTATCGGAAAAACCGAAATAATTTTTTTTTTAAGTTTGTGTCCAAGCACCGGCGCCAGACATAATCTGAGTACATTTCGTTTTAAATAGATCGACTCAATATCCGATTTTAGGAATGATGGACGAAAAACAAAATCCGGATCTAATAAATATATACTACATCCTCTCTGCGCTATCGCATAATTCTGAAATATATTCATTTCCTTTTTTTTTTTCTTTAAGAAAATTTCATATATACTCATATATGCATATACAGCATTTCTAAGGTGATAAATAACAAATTTGTTATTTAAATTACAACAACATTATTTGTTTATATTAATTAAATGTTATGCATAAAATAAAAAAAAAATGTTATAATTCGTAAACTCCGATCAAGGGAGTACATAATTTGCAGATCACTAACTAAACTTGGAATGGAAATAGTCAAAAAAGTCAAGGTATTACAGAATTAACAAATTTAAATTATAATGAATTTATTGTATACGTACATATGTTACCTATCGAAATGTTCAGGGTCACCATTAAAGATTTTTTCCCTAATATTCTTTTGTGATCTATTTATAAATTGTCACCGTTAATTTCCTATTATGAATACCGTTGAATTGTGTAACACATGATATTATTGAGATAACTAGATATAAGATAAATTACCGTATTACAATGTTATGGATTTAGGAATTTGGCTTATTTATTATAGAACAATTATTTGGCGAAGCGAAAGGAATAGCAGAATAATTGTTTATACTAAACTCGCCAATGTTTAAATATTGCAGCAAACCCTTTTCATAAAAGAGATAAGTAAATTACTGCATAAAAGTAAGTAAGACAAAAAAAAAAATTGTATCATTCGTTCGGAAAGAATAGGAAACAAAAACTTTATTGAGATAATGAAATCCGCAGGATTCTTTTTAGCCATGGGCGTATTATCATAATAAAAAATTACTTGTTTTATCCTTCAAACCTTGAATATTAAATTAATTTAAACTTATTTACTATATACAGTGTAATGCTTCAATGAATGTAAGACTTAACATTTACATTTGATGTGTAACGCGTTATTATTCTCATTAATGCATAACTATAACAAGTAATGAGTATAGACTATATATTTTATTCAATACCTAAGAGGAAAACTTTTAAAAATTTAATAACGAGGTTCGTTATTTTTCAAGCATAATCAAGAAAGAAAGGCAAAACAAGTATTTCCAAATTATGATTGACCATCTTCATAATCAGATCTTTTTATTATAATATTATATACAGTCGGTATTTCTAGGGAGATGGACCGTTACATAATTCCATTTCAGTAATTAAAATAAAACTTAATTCTGCAATAGAGTAAATTTTAGACCTTACAAATTAAATGGCATCCAACTAAAGTTGGTAAACTTTTTATTAAGTGGTGGTCAAATACGATAGTTTCAATCCCCAAAAATTGAATTTAAACAAACACTATACTATTGGTCAATTAGCTTCGTTAGTCACATGATTTAAAATTTTTTTTATGTTTAAAATTTTATTATGATTTTCCCTCTCCTAATTTTCTTGTGCCATGTGATGTTATTTGTTGGAGCGGCCTTAAAAACCTTTACATTATGTAGTAAATCATGACCCTGTCAGTGAAACGAACCGACCCAAACGAATTATGATCAATTTTTTTATTGTTAAATTTTCCGTATGTGATAAATCACGTTGACAGTATATCGCTGCCCACCCCTACTCGATAGAATCTATATATACTACTTAACCACTCTTTTTTCTTTCTTTTTATCTTTTTTCTTTACGCTTCTGGATTCTACCCTCATCTTTATTGCTTATCTTCTACCAATTGCATCCTTTATTAATTAATCTGTGTCCTGTGTTGTCGTCTATATTTTTTTCCTACTAAAGCTTCATTGCTCTTATGTTATTACTAAATAATATAATTACGCGACAAGTTAACAAATTAATTTAAAATTCAACTCGGTAATGATTTGTAAGCGGTTGACAGGAGTCTCTTGCTTATATCGTATAACTCGTATAGTGCCGCCTGGAATTTCTCTCCTTTGTTTCCTTGCTCCATTCTCAGGATTAATTAATTAACCACTTGGATATTACGAATCTTGAAAAATTTAACGGTATTAATTGTAAAATCAATATATGTTCTAACACACTGATACTTGTGTCTTTATGATTATGATTTAAGCTCGTTGAGTAATTTCTCTTTGGATAGTGAATCATATATCATAACGTGTAAAACTATAATGCTAAATTTTGCAACTTGTAGATCTTTTGCGTTGCACATTAACCTTTTTTTCTGATTCTTATTATTAACAATAATTTTTATTATAATTATTTATTTGCTAATTTTTTTTTTTGTTCTTTCATCTTTTAGGTTATTAAAGAATATATGCGGGAGACAAACATACCTCACGCCAAAGTTTTTTATTATTTGTTGATACGGTGTTTTGCGTATTTATAAACGCTAACAACTATTATATTTATTTGTCGTACTAACAAATAAACCTATTGGTTTAAAACATTGTAAAATACCAAAGATCCGGAGTTCCAGAGTTAACGACCAATTTCACAAAAAAAAAAATTTTTATAATTCAAAAAAAGTAAATAAAGTATAAATCTAAATTATTTCTGTATTCATTTTACTGAATATGCTTAATATAATAGTAAAAGTTGGTGTGCCTTCCTTTTTTTTTGAAAAAAAAATATAGATGGTAAAGTTGATAAAGTGTGTGTATAAAAAAAACAGACTCCTTGTAACATATGCCACGAAGTTAATTTTTTTGGTCAGTATCTTATTAGTTGGATCCTTATTCTGGGTTTAGTTTTAGCATTTTTTTCACATTAGACAATTAGTTTGCATAATAACATTTCCGGAGTGTTGCGAGATTCTGCCCTAATTTAGTATAATAAATTTCGGTAATCCCCGCGAAAAGTAGGATTTCGCCGTATTGTGTCACACAATTTTTACCGTTTCAAAGAATAAATGTTTTTATAATTAATTTTTCAATCCAAAAGCCGCATATATTTTATGATATTTGCAATTAAGGATCACAATGTCTGAATCGCATATCGCATATCTGGAAATATAATAGAACGGTCTTACCTGATTGTGTAACGTGAAAATTTACTATATGTGAAAAGTAATGCTTTGAAAATTCTTAAGGCATTATAAAGATGGGCTGATAATTTAGGCCGATCGTTGATTTGGGGCAATCGTCAACTTGGGGCACAACATATATAAAGTATTATTACTACGACAGCGCTTATTAGGTTTTGGTATAAGGAATACTGTCGCCTTCTTCCATTGTTTGGGTGTTGTATTATGTTTTAAACGTCATATAATTTATTTAATAGGATTCTCTAATTTTATTGTTCATGAAAGATCTCATCTATTAAAATCAGCAATATGAATAAAGTTATATTTATATGTTAACTTTAGTTCAACAAAGCCAAGTCTTTATTAGTTTGTTTTATTTTTAGTTTTAGTATATAGGCTTATCTGTGATTTCATATGATATAGTCACGTTTTGCAAGCCTCATTCTTGACATTTTAAATTTGACAAATTTGGTTTAGTTGCAAGGAGGCCAACGGGCGCTAATTTATAAATGCCGGATCATGCAGCCAATATTTAGTATGGTGGTGGTCACCTATTGGTCACCTATAAACCACACTAATATTATGTGACTTCAAATTTTTATAAATTGTAAATTAAATAGTAAAAAGAAAAAATTAAACCGATAAAATGATAGAGTAATATGTAATGAACATTTCTATCGGGTTATTTTATAGAATTTAATAAGAATTTTGATTAATATTATGGGTTAAAGTTGGATAATTTTAATAAGTAGCAAAAATAAAAACATAAAATTTCGGACTAGTTTTCATGTAATTTTATGGATTTTACAAAAATTCCATGGAAATCCATAAGAATTCCATGTAATATAGCAAAAAAAAATTTTGCGGCAATTATTATATTTTACTTTAAAATAAGTTACACAATGTAGATAAATAAAATTTACATTGTTGTATATAGATGACCACCATCATATTCTTTAATATATTTGATTACTTGAGAAATTAACTGTACAGTAAAAGTAGAAAATATCCCATATTATAGATACTTGATCCAATAAAAAAGAAACGAAAATACTATATTATCGGTAAATCTTATAATTAAAATCATCATATTCTCTTTAATAATAGCGTAAAAAAGATTCATTATGGTTAATTTTGCCTAACATTAAAAAATCTATGATATAGATCGAATAAAATTAATTCAAGTTTGATCAAATAGGCTTCATTTTATAATAAAAATATTGAGAAATACGAATATACCAAAATATATGTCAGATGTTCTTTCTTTATTTCAAATCTGTATTTTTAATTTCATTTATTTCATTATTTATAGTACCGTATTCCTTATTTTCCGGATTTTCTTCCGGCAAATTTTTTTGTATAAATATATATATATACACTGTATATATAAGGTTCTTATTTTTTTCTTTTTTATCGTATTATTGTTTGTTAAACATGAAAGTTTCTAGTGAAAAATAGATACCAATGATTAACCCAAATGTTAATAGATACATAGCACAAATTTAAAAAGGCACGTCATTCAAAAAAAAGATGATATTTCAAAAAGAATGGTTAGAAATTTGCAATCACGAAAAGTAAATCCATAACAAGAAAATAAATTTGGAAATGAAGGTAATAGTTTCTCTTTAAAATGGGTCGTTTAATTAACACATTAAATGTAATAAATTTTATTCGTAGGTTCGAAGAATTTTTAGATATTCTCATACTGATGCAACAAATTCACAAATTCTTCCATTTCTATAATATATTGTTTATTTATCTCTGTTTTCATTAAAAGGTAAATAATCTAAAAGCTCTCAGGAGACGTCTGGAAATGTCGATCACTAGTAATATTTTTTTTTTTTCAAATCTTGTTGAGGATCCAAAAATTTATAATTCTTACGAAAATTCTATCTTTGTAATTTCACAAAAGAAAATATCAAAAATAATCTCAATAAAAAGTCTTTTCAGTGGGTATACGGATCCGCAGAATATACAAAGGATTTGAATTTTGAAGCATTGTCTATATAGGGTCAGGTGATGAAAAAATTTTATTCCGTACGCATTTTTTCAGGGCCGGAATTATGATAATGTCAGTCGGTTACAATAATAGGAAATAAAATTCTGACTGGTATTATCAAAAATTATCTAAAAAGGAATGATTTTCATGATTTTATTTCTCGACAGCCTTTGACTTTCCTTGGACGTGCTAAAGAAGTCGCTCATGACCCCTCAAAAAACAAACTTACGTAAATGCAAGGTCAAATTGCGCAGCAACCGCAGCAGTAGCGTTAAAAGTAATTTCGTCGAGCTCAAAGTTCAGAACTAAAATTAAAGATTAACGATGGACATTTTTAAAAGATCCCTTTCCTCTGGTAATGCTGTAATTCTTGCTGTAATCTGGTTATTTTTTAATTGTTGGTTGATATAGCACAAATTAAGGTTGTTAACAAAGCAAAAGCATTGCTTTTAGTTATATTCTGCTTCATGTATTATCACTCTTTAATCTTAACTTCCATATTCAATACCCCAGTAAAAAGTAAGCTGTTGCACCCGGGACATTGAACTCACTTAAGGTAGAATACACACAGTATGGTAAGATGGTTTCCTAGAGAGTAGAGACTGGAGCCTACAAAAACGGAGATCCCGTAGCTCAGTACTGTATATGTGAAAAACTAAAGCGTTGAACTTTCAAATAAACTGAGAAAGTTAATAACGTATTTGCAATTGGCGTTTCACAACGCCTCATTGCAAGACATAGAAATAGGATGGTACAACGTTCAAGACTAATAAGTTCATTTTTAGCAACATCGGAAAGATATAACAGAATAAAAAATCTGAATTTACTAGCAAAAAGGACAAATCAAAATAAAGAAAAATTACAAATGAGGACGGTACGATGTCAGATTCGCCTGGACGGGACAGATGAAAGTTTTTGCGGACTTTAAATTCGATCTGGTGGAAACAAAGAATATATACCAACAAGTGGTAAAAGTACCAAAGGAGATCTTCAAAAAATCCTGACAACCATGACAATCCATAATTCAGACATCAAGATTGTCCTGACAGTCACAGAATCCTGATGTTCTAAAATTTTGATAGCCAAAATCTTGACTAAGATTCAATCGGATGAATTTGAGATTAGTATGCAGTTGTTTCTAATTTCAGAAGTCAAGGAATTAGTAATATACTGTAAATAGTAGTCCTTTTAATTAAAATAGAAAAAAATTTTCATTTTAATTTTCATTAATGTTATTAACTTTACAAATAATTTAAATAATTTGCATTAATATTAATAAAATTTGCATTAATATTATGAATATTACAGATATTTTGCATTTTGCGTTCAGTTAATACTAACTAAATAGTTTTAATTATATGATTAAGACCTGTTACTGCACCACATCATTCTTAAAATTATAAGACTAATGCTTAATTGGAAAATTTTATTTTTTAATTCTGGATTTTAACTATCAAGATTTTTAACTGTCCAGATTTATGGCTATCAGAATTTTGTTTCAATCGGGATTTGGATTAATTGGATTTGAGTTTTGGATCTTGGTGTCGGGATTGTAGACTATCGATATTATAGTTTTTTATAACGCAGTAGATACAACATTAAGCCGAAAATAATTCTACCACTAACAACCAAATCGCGACCCTAAGGAGCTGACCAGGACTATCGTTGTCGGGATTTTGCACAATTTACTCAGTCACGTGACTGAGATTTTGTAACAGTTATTTATTATTTACCGTTATTTAGCAACAATAATTTCTATAATTAAATATATTTAAAATCTTTATTGTTAAATAAATCTAAAAAATTTCCAGCAGAAGTGAGTACAGAATTTCAAGTGTAAAATGTCATTTTAAAGTTGTGGACATTATCATGATTTATAATAAACCCATTTTTCGTCTTGTATAGAGATTTCACAACGCAATTATATTGCTTTGGTCAAACTGTCAAACTAAACAGTCAAATAATGCCTAAGAAAAGTTGTTTATACAATCACTTTCAGGAACAAAAAATGATTGCGACTGTAAAATGATGTTTAAATTTCAGGGGATTTTTACCTATGTCATCATCCATTTTAGGAATGCAAAAATTAAAACATAATTCTGGCCATAATTATGTTAACTACAAATATCCAAAAATGTGAACATCATCATGGTCCAATTAAATAAAACTGACCCCAATTCTTGTTGGAAACTCCTAAGTACACTTACACTGTTTGACTGTTATACTATGCACATCATCTTCCACTTGCAGAAGAAAACTAAATTTTAACAGAGAAGACATTTATAAACTATTATTCCACGAATGGACTCATCGATCGATTGAATTTCTGTGCAACATTTATCTTTCATGCCGTACTTTTCAAATAAATTATTATTAAATAAATATTAATAGTTTAAAAGAAAATTTTATGACACTTTTTAAAGATACACCTTATTAAATAATTATGTTTCAAGTATAAATTATGCAAATTTTCAGGGATTATACATATTTGACAATTTTACGCTAATATTCGCCTCATATAATCTCCTGATGAGGTTGATGAAAAAGAAGCATCAAAAATATAATTAAATCCAGGTTACATAAAAACTGTCACATTTATAAAATCATTAAAACGAAGTCTTGAATTTCATACATGATTTTATAAACATTGACCGAATATTGTGCCAATAAATAATATTTTACCATGAATTATGTCACATATATTATGATTTGAATTAAAGTTTTAATTTATGCATAAAACATTCTAAACGCCGTTGTACTATATAATTCGGGCCGACTGGCCGAAGATACAGTATACTTGCTATCAGTTACTAACATATTAAAATTAGTGACAAATAAGAAATTTGGCTTAAATTTAAATTAGAAATTCGGTTTTCCAATTTATTTAATTTATCTTTATTTATTCATACAAGTTATGTACTGTATTGAAAAGTTCACTCCAGAAGTACAGTCTACAGTGATACAAATTCTAGTTTTACCATATACTACTATTAAACTCGATTTATTTTGGACATAATAAAGTAAGTGATATCTATCTTTTTTCCTTATAATCTTAAATATATAATTAATCTAATAAGTATCGATCTAGATGTTGTTTTAAATGAAATTTGAGATTTTCTTTTTGGTCAATTGTAATGGATAACTGTTCATATCCAACATTCTGTTCAATTTCAATGCCGAAAATTGTTTTGTTTAAGAAGTTAATAATTAAAAAAGGAGAAACTTTCTCACAAACTATTTGATAAATCCGATTGCAGCTTTGTCGTTTATAAAAGAAAATGTATTCATTTTCTTTGAAGCTAGTAATAGTATCAAATGAAATTTCTTTACACTTAATGCAATAATTATAAAAATCATTTGGCGGTTGATAAAAAAATGCGATATGATGATGAGGTGACGGATTTACGATGGTCATATTTACTAGTGGATGTGGGATTCGAGTCATCATCGCATAGAATGCAGGATTCTCATAATGTTGGTTTTGTGAATAAATGTTAGCATTTTCTGGGGCCACGTAAGGAACATTCATACGCGAATCTATTGCGGCTTGCTCAAGATTAATTTGAGGTGCGATGTTGTTAGTCATGATAGTTTGAAAATTTTCAGAAAATTGATCTTTCGTATGATATGGGTTCATGTTTTTAGCTTAATCGTATTAAAAAAGAAAATAAATATTATTTTATTTTTTAAGAAAAATTTTGAACAATATTTTTTCTTAAAAGACAAGATTGAAAAATGAATTGAGGGGTATTTATACGTAAATGATTATAAACATTAGTATGACATTGAATAATTTATTATATATACGATATCTTAGAAACAAATTAAGTGGATGTAAAAAATTTTGCTCCTATTTCTTCCGAATAATTTTTTGCCATCTCTTTGGCGCTTTCCTTTTAAAGTTCAGTATTCTATCTATGATTTAACTAAACTTAGGGTTCATTAAAAACGAGTTTACGTTTAGAAAATCTGTTGGTTCACTCCTGTGATACACGAGAAGGGCAATCCATCCTACTTGCATGCCACTTGAAAGACCGTAGGGCGTACATTATATAATAATATTAATAGAATAAGTGAATGATAATATATAATTACCATAAAATAGATTCAAAAGTGGCTAAAGTACAGATGCGCGTAATAAGAGAATTTATTTTCACTTATCCGTTATCCCGAAAAGCACATGCGAAAGTAATATACGATACATAAATTGATCAGCTGTTCTTGTTAGGTTTTACGTTTATAGTCATGAAGTCGAATTAAAATTCCGACAGCCAAATTTTCTTTTGATTAATTAAAGTTAGACGATCCTTAATCTGCGGAATTCCATAATCGCGCGTCATTACTGTATAACAAAAAATGGGCACGGGTTACACAACCTCCATTTAATGATCTATATGAATGGAGAAGTCTACAAAGACTATTTATTTTGTTTACTTCATACTAATGGAAAGTTTAACGAATTTCCGTTTTTTCTTGTCTGCATATAAACTTGGTTCTACATAATTGGTCAAACTTTGATAGCAAGTTTACTTGGTGTTTCGTTATCTAAAGAACAATAGAAAATATTGAAGCTTACACGTTTCCGTAAATATGAACGCCCATCATAATATTTGCTATTATTGCATAGAGTGAATTTTTAATCTTTCTTTTTTTGTACGAACACAAAATGTTTATAGTTAAATTAAAGAAAAGTTTAATATACGTATTTAGTACTATTAGTAGAGACAATTTTGTTAGATTTGGAGTCCGGCACGATTTCCGATTACTGTCTATCCAACATTTCCAGCTTTCTGGAAGTTAGTCGGTTTAGAATTTAGAGTGAATGTAATACATACGAACGATAGATATCGAAAATAAGTTAGGATTAATGGTTCTCTTAATAAGATTTACAACGCTGTTTGAAAACCAATATCCTCCGTTGAACCATCAATTTTAAATTGAATAAAATTTATTCCGATCTTTCTTTTTTTATTTATGCATAAACTAATAAGCATGACGATCATTTCGCTTTACAGAATAATAATCCCCATTTTAATATTTATTTAGGCCCTAATTGCTCATCGTGCGGCACTGTGCATAAATATTTCTTCTTAAAAAAAAGAATCACGTTCTATAAATACTCGTGTATTAGTTATTAAAAAGATTTTCCTTTCTTTCTTCCGTAAAAGGCTCATATTTCCGGAATTAATGAATTATTTGCATTTTCCATGAAAGGATCCGTAAAAAGCTCATTTTCACAGAAATAACGGATAAAATTTTTTATAGGGTTTGTTGACGTTTCTTTGTCCTTACGCATTAAAATCTTATTAAATGATCGTCATAAATTTCCATTTTTGGACGTCCGTGTAACCAAAATTTCGTGATTTTCCGAAATTTCTGGGAGCAAAATTTCCTTTTTTTGGAAATTCGTGTAACCTCACGTGACTCCTACACAAATGGGATTCGGTTTAGATTTGATTAATCGAAATCGAAAATCGAATCGTCAAATCGAATCTTAGATTCGATTAATTGAATTCTCAAGATTCGATTTTCGATTGAATTCGATTCCAATCCCTAAACTATGATATTGAATTTAATTATTAAATTATTTTACAAGGAGCCCAGATTTTTTAGCGATGTTTTTTACTTTACTGCTGAAGCTCATTCGCATAACGCGAGAGTTATAAATATACTCGAATAAGTATATATTAATCCAGTATCATTTAGATTAATATAAATTTGATTGAAACAAAAGGAAAAAGAAAGATCAATAAAAATATTTTCATAGTCTATCCTTTTTAGGATCATATTCAAAGAGCAATGAAAATTACGTAGTTCAGCCAATGCTACAGTTGAAACTTTATTATCAATGTATAAATATGAATTCCTTTTTAATATATATCATATAAAATCGTATAAAGCGAAAAAAAAATAAAGATCAAAGAAATTTTTATTAAAAATTATAACAAACGGCGATCATAAAAGTAAAATTTAGAAAGCCCTGAAAGTCCGGAGATAATTACAATTTTCTCCGTTGTATAAAAATATTTCTTTTATGAAAAGAATATTCGATTTTAGATTGAATAAATCACATGTTTAGAATTTTCTCGGAGATATTTTCCGCGTGAAATTTTCTAAATTTAAAGTGAACTCTTGATTTACCGAACACCATATTCCGAACTTACCGCTTATTATAAAACATAATGAACATGAACTTATTCACATGATTTGTCAATTTTCGCCTGAAATTAATTAATTTCGGCCAGAATTAGAACCGCTTAATTTTTGCCTAAATTAATTGATGCCAAAAACATCTTAATTCTGGCCGAAATTGGGATATTAATCACGTGATTAAATTTTCTTTACCGAACTCTATTATATACTGAACTTTTTACTCCAAGATTTTTTATTATATATAGTTTTCAACTTTTAATTGCATAATGCTTATAAATAAAAATTAATGTTTAAAATTATTCATGTTGCCTATATATGAATTTTTGTAAATTCAGACTAAAAAAGGTTTTGTATGATAGTAACAAATCTACCCTGACAAATATTTCACGTACTGGTTAGTCTATTAAAGTTACTGCGGAAATTATTAAGGACAAGGAATTTATTGCATAATAATTCACTTAATATTAACTAATTTTCTCTTAACGTTTACATTTGCTCAATTTTAAAATGTATATAAATTATAAATTAAAGATAAAATATTTTCATCATTCAGTTTAGAATGAAATTAGAAATAAGCTACCATTCGCTTACCTCCAGCCATGTTTTACCAAAGAGGAGCATAGAATTAGCAAGATGATAACTTTCGACTTCACTGCGATTCTCGTCATGAAGAACTTTTTCACAGGCTTCACGGACGATGGAAAATATTTCTGACTTCGAAAGATTCCAAACTAATTTATTGATCTAGATTCTCAAGCGTATGTTTAGTTACGAAAAGTTTTATTTTTATTTTTTAGATAATATGGCTTTTACATTACCGCCTCCAGATTAGGATTAATCTTGGTTCGAATCATTAAGTATCCTAAGGTAAAGTTTATAAAAAACTCCAAACGCTCCTTAAGAAAGCTAAAATATTTACTGTATACTGTAGAAGACTTATTTAGGTAGGTTTTGCCTCATCGGTGTAGATTTTTCCTAAGCTTTTTACCATTAGGTTCAGCGGAAAGTTTTTTAGTTTCTTCATAGAGATTTATTTCAAATTGTGAAAGAATCGTCTTGCTCTGGGAATCGAAATAACCTATCTTGTAGATAAGGAACAATGCTGGACATGTCGGCGCTTTTTCTGTACAGTTGAGGTTAAAATTTTAATTCATTGTTAATAAATGAAAGCGACCAAAATCCAATTTCTAAGTTGCCAATGTAGGGTTGCCATAATTCTCCTCCTACGTATTGGTTGTTATCTTCAAGGGCTATAAAATTAAATAAAATTATATATAGGTTAATCTATTGTTCCATAGTAATCATAAAGAAAACGGCTACTATCATTAGTGAGGATTTGGTATACTTTTGAGATTTTTCCCCACTGCATTAAGAACATTGAGTTAGTATGCAAATATATAATAAACAGAGATAAAATTTGGTGTATGGTGTTATACCTCTTCTGTTTCATAGCCGTGATTCTTGTCCGGATGGTACTTTATCGCAAGTTTCCTATAGCTTGAGCTAATCTCAGTTTTGGTCGCGTTGGGTTTTAAATTAAGGATTTCATATTAATCCGTTTCCCTTGGTTTATTGACAGCTAATGCATTATGAAAAATTAGCAATGTACGTGACAAGGTATTTGATAAGTACTTTTTTTTGTTTATTTTACCGCGAATAAGTTCGCCTTTCTTTGTTTTCTTTGACCATTCGTTTAGTAATGACTTACGGCATTTGCTATATTCGTTCTCGTTGATTTTACCGCTCTCTAAATGACGTTTGTTCTCTCTCAATTTTTCATGAAAATCCATTTTCTAGTTTTTTAGCTATGTTATTTCGACGTTTTTATAAACAATCATCATTTATACCTGGTCGGCAAATAATAAAAACAATGATTTAACCTGATTTGGAATAACATAAAAATCATTGTGTGATTATTACTATCATGATTATTTGGTTTATACTATGACTATAGTATATTCTGCAAACAGCAAACTTTCAAATGATTGTCGTGGTTTTGGATAGTTTTGTATTCTGTATGCTAAAGGTACGTAAATGTATAACTTAAATTTATTTTAAAAAATAAAAATAATTAAAGTAAAATAAATGAACTTTCGGAAAATCTCTTGTTGAAACTAAGATTCTTGAATTAACTAATTTAAATAATATAACTTTTAAAAAAATACTTAAATTTTTATGAATCATTAAATTATACCCAAACCTAGCTAGGTTAACGTTATATCTTAGAACATGGTGATATCAATAAATAGACATTTACTGATGTAATGTAAGTATCGTATCTATTTGTATATATACTGTAGAGAGGAACAAATAAAACAATTGCTTAAACGCTTTGTAATTTTTATGAAACAGAGTTTCGTTCGTATCGATTTAATGCTTAAAACTCTATTTAACTCACATACAATAAATATTATCATACGTAAAGAAAGAGAAATACAGTATGACAAGCGAAACAAATCTCATCTCCAGGCCTCTTTTCCTCAAGGAAGTTTATGAAGCGGAGTTGATAACAAAAGATGAATATAATGAATTTCGTCTTAAAGAACTAGATAGTTGATCCAAAAGTGAGTTAAAAAATAAAGTATATTTTTATTTATAATTTTCAATACTTTGTTAAATTGTATTCATTAGATCGAGAAAGATTTTTGTGATCACGTGCAACAAATCATCAAAGATTACCCTAAATATAAATATTAGCTAATATATGTCGCTGCCCTAACTGGAGACTAATAACATCTTGAAAGACTTGAAGAAATTATTTCTATTTGAAAATACGACAAATTATCAATCTCTTAAAATTTGAAAAACTAATTAGTTTTGATTAAGTGTAAAAAATTCTTTACTTTTTGATTATTAGTATTTCTAATTTAAGTTGATTGTTATAAATTTATCCAATAAAACTAAAAAGTTATTAGAAAATTAGTTGTATACTTATAATTTTAATTATATTTTCTATTGACTATAGGCTTTCATTCAATTTAACTCCATAAATTCATTAAAAAAAAATAAACTATTTAAATGGGTTTCTATTTCAACAAAAAATAAAAATTAGGGCCATTTCAGAAAAAAAAATTTATTTAGAAAAAAAATTATAAATAAAAAGTACAGTATCTTGAAAAAATGTAAATAGTAGCTATATTAGATAGAGAAAATAAATAAATATTTATATAGGAAAACATTTTGCTTTTCTAGTTCCCATATTCTTTTATAAATCTGTAGCGCATCATACCATGCGCAAGTTATATAGTTGGTTAAAAATGGGTATGATTGACTTGGATACAAAAAAAAAAAGAAAAAGAGAATGAACTACAATGTATACTTGATCTTTACTTGATTGACTCTTTGCAACTTTTGTGTCCTACTATAATCTTCCCTTTTAAAAGGCTGGACAATTAAGATCGATGCATGTTTTCTTTAATTGTAAACTAGGTAACGAGATCCGTTGTAATGTCCGAAGCACTCGTTTAAAATCACGCGTCAGGCGCGTCACCGAAAATCTGATCCCGTGATAATAATCAATAATGCATCTTATTGGTTAATCACGCGTGCGGACAGACATACCTTGCATTACAATGTGTCTAACCGTTAATGTCCTCCGCTCCTCCGCTACGCTTCGGACAATAACACCTTGCATCTATCAAAAAGGAAAGTAGTCATGTAAGTTTTACAATATTTAGCCCACGATTAGCTTGCTATACAGCAAATAAATTTATTAATCTTGTTGAATTGCAGGTTCGTGGATACCTCATCTTAACCCTGCTATTATAAAGATCTCAATAAAAAAAATTATTCTTTAACGGAAGTAGACCGTGAAACATTTAAATGTTTGAGTTTCTTTGTGGTAAAATTTATAAAAAATTCTGTTGTAAAAGAAAAATTAATATTCATACTATTACTTTCAAAATATCTAATAATTTTTTACTATGATCTTTGTAACAATAAACAGGAAATCTTTAGTCGTATGCAACTGGGAAATTGCATTTGCTCCTACTGAAAAATTTCGACTATTAGCAGTCCAATGGCTAGTTTTGTTTTTGATATAATTAATTAACACAATATCTTTTCTTTAATAATTGATAATCGTCCTTTTCAACATATTACTCAATTCTAATTAAAACTAAACCAGAAAATATAATGCCACTTTCCTGAAATTACTACAAAAAATAAAAAATACAAACCCTAATTCTAAAATTATTTACTAAAAAAATCTATATATATATAAATATAAATATAAGGAGAATGAAACAAAATAAAAATTTGCCAAGCTTTTCAAAAAAAAACTAACAAATATATACTTTTCCGGCTGTGTAATTTCAAAAAATGAATCTCGAGAAAATTCGACTCCTAAAATTAATAAAGAGAACAAAGGAGAACCACTTTCCTCTTAGAACTTTCTGAGTTTATTTTGTCCGTTTTATTCACGTTCTTCACGCTGACAGATATCAAGCATTTTTTTTCAAATTTCTTTATAAGAGAAGTGTATAGTGTAGGTATGAGTTTGTCTGAGAAAGTTAACACTATAAATGAATGATAGTTGTTCCATTTATTTATTTTTTTTAAGATTATTTTTTGTACAAACAAAGAGATTTTAAAGAATTTGAGGATATTAAAATAAAAAATTCACCAATCACCAAAGCAGACAGAAAAAAAAAATTTTTTTTTCGTCGTTAAAAAATATATTTGGGCTATAACATTGTTAAAACGTCAAAGAGATAAAAAAAAATTTTTAACTTGTAAAAATCGATCAGTATAAAGATTATATGATTATATATAGTTTTCACTTCAATTTTTCAATAAATAATGCTTACAAATAACATTGGTACTTAAAACTATTCATGTTATCTATATAAAAAATTTTCCCTTTGACTCGTCATTTTTTAAAGAGATATAGGTAGTAAATAAGAAAATGATAAGAACTTTAAAATTCAGAACTAAAATATAGAAACTTTCCTGTATGATAAGTAATAAAACTACCCTTCGCACTATAAAAAATTATTATGCAGCCTATTAAATCTTGGTAGACCGTTATTTTTGCCAGTAAAAAGATGGGGTAAAAATATCGGTTATAATAAAACTGTTAAAAGTAGACATCTCGGGTGGCATGCATAATAACATCTTTAAACAATGGAAAGAGTTTATTGCATAATAATTTTCACTTTAATATTAACTAATTTTTGCTTAAACTGATGAATTTGCTCGATTTTAAAAATATATGTACTGTATGTATAAACAGAATATACAACATTTCAGAATAAAGCTATAAAAAGACTACGATTTGCTTTCTTCCAGCCACACTTTACCCAGGAGATGCATAGATTTGGCAATTTGAACACTTTCAGCTTCACTGCGATTCTCGTCATAAAGAACTTTTTTACAGGTTTCTTGAGCGATGGAAGATATTTCTGACTTTGAAAGCTTCCAAACTAATTTATTGACCTAGATATTCAAGCGCATATTTTAGCTATGAAAAGTTACATTTTATTTTTTTTTTTAATTATGACTTTTACATTACCTCTTCCGGATTTGGTTTGCTCTTAGTTAGGCTCGTTAAGTATCCAAAGAAAATACTTGAATAAAACACAAAACGCTCTATAAGATAGCTAAAATTATAACTCTCTACTGTAGAAGATTTATTAAAGTAGGCTTCTGCTTCATCAATGTAGATTTTGCCTAAAGTGGATAGAAGCTTTTTACCATTAGGTTCATCGGAAAGTTTTTTAGCTTCTTCACGGAGGCTCTCTTCAAATTGTGGTGATTCGTCTTGTTCTGGGGATCGAAATAATTTATTTTGTAAATAACGAACAATGCTGGATACACGAATGTCATGACGGCGCTTTTTTTCTCCAGTTGAGACTAAATTTTCTAATTCACTGTTATCCATAAATGAAAGCAACCAGAGGCCAATTTCTAAGTTGCCAATGTAGGATTGCCATAATTCTCCTCCTACGTGTGAGTTGAATGATGCTTTACTTCCTAAGGCTATAGAATGAAATACATTTAGATAGATTAAGAGAAGTAGGAAATTGTTATTAAAAATTCAGACATTACAATTATTAATTGTTCCGAAGTTATCATAAAGTGAACGGCTGTTATCATCGGCGAGGATTTGGTATGCTTTTGAGATTTTACCCCACTACATTGACATAAAGTTAATATGCAAGTACTTTATATAACGAACGGGAGCTAAGGAAAATTTGGTGTTATACCTCTTCGGTTTCAACGCCGCCATTCTTGTCAGGATGGTACTTCATCGCAAGTTTCCTATAGCTTGAACTAATTTCATCTTTGGTCGCGCTGGGTTTTAACTTGAGGATTTCGTATAAATCCATTTCTTTTGGTTTGTTAGCAGCTAATACATTATGAATAATTAGTAATATACGTGACAAAGTGTTAGTTAATTACTTTTTTTGCTATTTTACCGCGAATAGGTTTGATTTTCTCTTTTTTCTTTGACTCGTCTGTCCATTGGTTTAATAATGTATTATGGCGTATGCTATATTCGTTCTCATTGATTTCACCGTTTTCTAGTTGACGTTTGTTCTCTTTTAATTTTTCACGAAGATCCATTTCTAGTCTTATATTTACGAGACGTTATTTGATATTTTTATAAGTTTTTTTTTTTATTTATATAAATACACGTATTTATGTGACTATGAGCAAATAATTACTATAGTCATACAGTAATAGTATGGTGATCTACTGCAAATGATGTATGTATAACAAAATATAAAGCAATAATTCTTTGACTACAAATATAAAGCATTATTTTATAAACATAACAGTATATAATAAAAAGAGATGAAAATATGTAAATAAAATAAATTTAAAAGTTAAGCTGTTGATATTATACTCATTTTAAACAATTGAGTAAAAAGTTAAGCTGTTGATATTATACTCATTTTAAACAATTGAGTATAATAAATTTTATACTCAATATCGATTTTAGTGTCATCCTATTATACTATATAATTTATATTATAGAGTATAAATATTATTATCCCACGGTTCCTAATCAATTTCTGTGACTTTTTTTACGATATTTTCACGGTAACTGATCAACATGTTTATATCACATAATCAATTATAAAACTTGTTATTATACTATTGAAAATAAAAAATGATATTATATTGTTTGCATTTGTACATAAAATCGAAACTATTTTGTATGTAAAAAACATTTGAAAAGGTACAATTTTGAATAAAGGTATTTCATTTTCTAAGGAAGCCTTAGCTTGTGCATCATCTCTGTCTAAATCTAGGGAAACTGCAGGTTGAAAACTTGAGAATTTGTGTAAAGCTTTTTTATTTTTTTTAACCATAATGGTTTGAATAAGTAGAATAAAGAAGAAAGTAGTAAAGTTTAATACAAAATAAACTATGAGTACAGGACGGAACCGTGGGATAAATCAGTTATTTCACGGAGTCACTGGAATATCATGATATCCACAGTTCCCGTGAAATAACTATTACCTATACAATGAAATTCAGCCGAAGGCGCTAACAACACCCAGCCGAAAAGCATTCATGTTGATCTTGAATATTTTATTGGTTCACATTTACTATTTTCGGCTGTCTAACTACACCATTATTACAGTACAATGATTGTGGATAATGAATAGTATGGATTACATTGTATAGACACGTAAATATATAATTTAATTTTACTTTAAAAGGAAAAGTAAATAGGTGTTATCCTTTTTGAGTCTTGCTTTGATACAGATGTGAGTACTGTAAATTATAAAGAAAATTTCCTTATAAAATTGAGATGGAATGTTGAATAAACTAATTTAGAAGGAAACCCGAAAAATACTTTAAACTTGTGTTGATAATTGTATTTTATAGAAAGTACGTATAAAATAATTGTTAAAACGCTTTGTACTTTTAATGAAATCGATCGAGTCTTACCTTTAATTCTAAACGGATCCATTAATATTTCATTTACATACAATAGTATTATCATACGTAAAGAAAGAAAATACGGTATGACAAGTAACTCAGAATTAATCTCCAGGCTTCGGACCCTCAAGATAGCTTATGACGAGGGGTTGATGACAAAAGATGAATATAATGAATTTCGTCTTAAAGAACTAGATAATTGGTCCGAAAGTGAGTTAATAAACATTTTTCCTATTTATAGCTTTCAAAACTTTTATTAAGTGTTATGAATTATAATAAACCAATCTTTATATATTAAGATCAAGAAGAACAGAAATCGTTTTGGGGGAATTTATGGGATAAAGTATCCAGAATTGGCAGTGCTATCTTAAGAAACATGATTAAGCCCATTGTTGAAGGGACATTATTGTTAACCGGGTCTATAATTAAACGAATATCTTGAAAGACTTAAGTCAATACTTCTACAACAAATTATCAATCTCTTAAATTTGAAAAACGAGTGAATTCTGATTAAAGTAGAAGATTGCTTCGTATAAAAAAAATCATTTTTTTTTTGATTATTAGCACTTCTAATTTGAGTTTCATTTTCAAATAATTGTTATAAATTTATCCAAATAAAACCAAAATAATTATTAATACACATTTTTCATCTATAAGTAAGGTCGGAATTAAAAATAAAATGTATTTGCCTAAGAGCTTACCGGTCAGTATATATTGACAAAATCTGACCAAGAATCTGATCCGACAGGTTTTGGAATAAAAGGTGATAACTTCGATTTATGGAAATAGACAAATGCACGTTGTTATGTTGCCATACGATTGCTTTACCGATATTAAAAAAACCTCTCAGAGTATCATTTAAAGTTCACCTAGCTAATAAAAATTATACCTATCCCCTGCAGAAAAGATTAAGTTAGTAGAAATTCTTTATGTACTTATTAGTATGTAAACAGATGCACTAGATGATTCTATAGGCTTTCCATCAATTTATTAAGTTTTTCATTTGAAAAAAAAAAAGTCATTTGATTAATAATGTGATATAAAGCTTCTATACAAACTTCATCAATTCATTAAAAAATAAACTATTTAATGGTCTTCATTTAAGCAAAAAAATATTTTGAGAAATATAAACAATGACTTTAATAATAGATAATAGACGTGTCCGTCCTTTTCAAATTATTACTCGACTCTAAACCAAAAAAATACAATGCCACTTTTACCGCAATTGCTAGCACTGCATATAGTATTCCTCTTTGAGCGTACCCCACTTTATAAGAAACGGATATATACCGGGTATTATATAAGGGCGTAAAATATAGTTCTCACAAAATCCCCGAGTACTATTCTATTTTTGAACCGGATTTTTTTTGTATAAGACCCAGTGCTAGACGGTACTCGTGAAGTTCCTTAATGTCTCAATTTATAGGAATGATGATTGAAGCTAATGTTGAATTATTTAAGCGGAATAATTTGTCTCCCGTGGTATTTGTCTTTTTTGTCCTATATGATTGTTAAATTACTGAAGTTATCAATTATTCAGCTATGAAGGAACATATTTGGGCTCGACATGATAACATTTAAAGTCTTTAACGCATTGAAAGTTCATTGATAATATAACTTCAAATTACCAAATTACCTCACATACTTCATTATCTCAGTTTTAATTCAGGAGAGTAAGAACCTTAAATTAAGGAGAATTTTATCAACATTTTTTTATTTGCTTTATTTTAAGAAAGAAAATTTGATGATTGAAGACAATTTGATTTAAATGATTTTCAATTTATTGATCTTAAAATAATTTATGTTGTTACAAAAATACAAACCGCATTATCAATCGTAATCTAATAATTTACTTCATTATGTTCAAAAGAATCATAAGAATCATATTGAGTACCAACTTGTCTAATAATATAATTAGCTAATTTATGCCCTGCCATAATGCATTCATCAATACTTTTACCTTGAATAAGTTGACTTAAAAATCCTCCAACAAATGAATCACCAGCTCCTGTAGCATCAATTAAATCATTTTCTACTATCGGAATTATAGGATATTCTTTAATTGTACCATTTTGATCCGCATAAATAGTGGACCTTGCATCCCTTGTTATTACAGCCATACGAACGAAATTGGAAGAGTGTTTTGGTAATTGAGCTAATTTTTTTGTTACCTCAAAGATATCTGTTGTCTACACATTAAATAAAAAGTTAGAAAAGAGTCATAAAAAAAATAAATGAATAAACAATATGAATATTTACATTCCAATTCGACATTTCAGCAAATGCTAACGCTTCAGATTCATTACCAAAAATAATATCCCAATAGGGAGAAATCTCATCCATTCGATATTTATACTTTGTTACTAATTTAACTGAACCTAAGTTAGTTGCATAAATCTATATAAAAGTATTTATAAATAGAATTAGAATTAGAGAAAATTCTAATATTACATGTATTATATGCACGAACGTACGTACCTTATTATTTTCTAGAGCATGTTTATAGATTTCTTTTACTATATGATAATTTTCTTTTAAAATAAATCCACAAACATAAATATATTTTGCATTTTCTACAAATTTCCATTTTGAAGGTGATTTCAAATATTCTAAATTATATTGCGTCGCAGCTCCTTTATTATTTCTCACAAAATATCTTTTATTTTTTTTAAAAAAAAAAATTTGGATTAGGAGAAACAAAAAAACTAAAAAAATAAAAAAATAAAAAAATAATACTAGTTCACTTAACTTGTTGTTAGATAATTTACTAAAAGAACTAATACCGGTTGGGTAATCATCAATTTCCGTATATTCAGTTCTTACCCCATCATTATTTAATACTCTTCTTAATATTTTTCCCATTTCATCTTTACCTATACATCCTAATATTACCGTTGAATTCGGTGGAAGTGATCTCTATATTTATTTATTTAAGAAAGATATAAAATTAGTACAAAGAGGACATAAGAAAGTTAAAATAAAATATCTACTTGAGCTCCACGAAGAGAATTTTGTGCCGTGCCACCAGGAACTATTAATGTATCAGGATATTTAGAAACCTCATTTAAACTAATAATGATTTAGTTTAATATAATTAAGATATAATAACAGATAATATTATTTTTTTTTTAAAAAAAAAGTAATATTAGTTTGTACGTACAATCCATTGATTTTATTAAAGTCTTTATCAATTGGTTTTGGTAAAAGTTCATATTTTTTAATTAATTTTTCAATTTCTTCGTTATTATATACGAATAAGTCTATTAAAGCATTACCAATACCGAGTAATATATAGTCATTAGAAGTTTCAGTTAACATTTTTGAAGTAAAATTTAAAGTTTGCTATCCTTTACTAAATCGAATTTATAATTGATTTACGCAAGTGTTGTTACACAAATCGTACAAATAAGATTGATCTCTAGTTGAAGGACCGCAGTTGTCCAATCAAATAGCTTATCCAATAGTTTAAGGTCTTTTCGGACCGCAGTCAATTTAAAACAAGATTTTTATGCGGTCAAATTAAATATAATACTGCGCCTCAAAATTATTAGCCTCTACAGAGATCGGAGTAGTTTTGGCCGGCATAACAGAACTCATGTGACAAATAAGGGATGACAAATAGGATAAGTACCGGAATACTTAATAAAAATGAAAAGTAGAGGAGTGTGACGATGCGTATCAAATATTTTTTTTATTATCACGTAATACAACTTCGCTTTAGGAACCAACCACCCTAGCGTCGCCTCCAAAAAAATGGTAAAAGGCTCATATTTCCGGAATTAATAATGACCTTATATCACAGAATTTATCGAATTATTGTGAATGGATCCGTGAAAGGCTCATTTTTACGGAGTTTTACAGAAATAACGGATAAAATTTTTTATAGTGCTATAATATTATGGATGTGACAATTAATGGCGACAATACATATAAAAAAACCCTAAGTCCACAAGATATAAGCATTGTAGTCCCCTTACCCTAAACCTAACTGGTCCTAAACCTAATTCTAAAAACCGGCAAAATGAATCCGTCTAACAAGCCTAAGAGTGAATCAGAAATAGGGTTTCTAATTTTGATCTGAAATTTCACAATAAGTCTGAAATTACATCATCCTCATGGTAATTAAAAACAAAATCTTTCATATGTTCGATTTTAGTTGGGAATAGATAAGCAAACATATTTGCAAAAATTTTAGCATAAATAGAAACGGAATATATATAGCGAAAAAATTAGTATTTAGGTAGTATAGAGTAGTGGTCACTTTATGAGTTAGGACTCGAAAAATTCCTTCCTTTAAAACTCGCTACTCTATTAATTTTATTTCCAGTAATAAGATATTTGCAATATTACTGAATTTTTAATGTTAGATTCTTTTTATGCATTTAAATTACAAAACAAAGGTATTTAAATATTAAAAGCATACCAGAACTAAAATTTAATACTATACTAGATAATTTTCAAACTCATAGATTTTAATGTCAGAACTATAATTAAAGCAAAAAGAGGAATAAATAATACCAATCATAGAAATGCAGGAAGCTATAGAATCCATAACGATAATGATCAATCGAAATGGATTAATAATGTTCTTGAAAAATTATAGTCATAGATAGATTGGCTGATACAAACCAGCAAAGGAAAATTTACCTACTTTTGGTTCCTGATAACATAAAGAAAAGTTACCACTAGTTATGAACATCAATTCAAGAAGCGCAATCATTCATTACAGAATGACAGTCAGTTAATATTACCGACTTTTCAATCATTATAGGACGCGTATAATATATTACACGAACCTCTTTCGTGAGATACATAGGTAGATATCTAAATGCAGCAGGAACATCTGGAATTAATTATAAACTCCTTGATAGACTTTCCGCCAATATAGTTGAACCATATTAATATTATTTTATATTTTAATACAGGCAGGCTCTGTCTCAACATATTGGAAATTTCTCCACCATAATTCCAATACCGAAGCCGAATAAATTCGTATTCAATATGGAAATAAAATGTAAGACCAGTCGCATTATTTGACATCATACTAGGGAAAACATTAACAAAGATGTTAACCACTAAACTGGGAAGGATTTTTACGCTTAATAAAATTCTTTGTGAATGGACTTAACGGAGATTCCACTCGTAATCCGATCAACTTACTCAATGATGTAATAGAAGATGCGAAACTTATCACAAAGAATTATAGATAGTCTTTCAAGATATTAGTAAAATAGAGGATCTAGATCATTACTATAATTACAAAAAAATGCGAGCTAATTATCCTTCAGCTCCACCACCTAACCAGTACGTATCTAGGAAACAATGAAAAGACCGTATCTCTGGGTATATGGATCTCACTAAAAACACAAAAAGACTAACTAAATTACAGATATAAGGATATATTTACTTAACAAAGTATTATATCCAAAGATAGTCTACATTTTCAAAACAGTAGTTCTCAGCAAAATGGAATGGGATAGAATAATGGAATTGAAAGCCCGATCCTTTCATTTGAATAGAGTTTATGGTAATTGATCACTATATCAATAATCACAAATAGGGTAAATTCCAGCGTTATCCAAACTGATCAGAGCAGTTTAGAATGAAAATTCCGTTCTTAATTTCCGAAAAAAATTATAAACAATTATCAACTATTATACCGAACAGAAGCACAATCAAATTTTAGTGTTTATTAACGTCATACTAGCCGCTGATCTTGACTCATCCTTTATAACAGATAATTTGAGCGCGAAATTTCACAATTAAGGGACAAGGCCTCTCTTAATTGATTTATGGTCTAAACATTTTAAACCCACAACACTCATGCAATCATTGAAACTATCTTTTATCTTACTCACATCAGGTTAAGAGAATACATTAATAAATTGGCAACGACTCAGATTTCTTGCCCATATGACGGAGAAAGGTCCAAAGGCAAAATGTGATTAATCTAAATATTTATATGATATTTATTATCAGTTATCGTTATTTATTAATTTTTATTATTAATTTTTCAATTTTTGTAGTACAAATAACTATTCTCGTGGAATAAATCTAGTTGATCTAGATGGACAGCAACATGAACGGACATAACTATCTATGCTTGCAAAATTTTTAAGTACCGATAATATACTTGTTCTTGTCTAATATTTCCTCTAATCTCGCTAACATTATAAAAACGAGTTTCTCCTTGAAAAAGAATTGAATGCGATACCAATTCGAATAGCTGTCCACGGATAATCCCATTCCTGGTATATTCCCTGCACCTTCAATAAAATTGCGAGATGTTCCTTATAATCCCTCAATTTCTCTAAACATATATCTATAATATATTCGGACCCAAAAAGCAGAAGGAAGCGGTGTATGGACCATTTCCTTCATTTGATTCTTCAAGATTGGTATGTATATTAATTAATTTATGAGTATATTCATCACCTAAGAAGTTACTAGCTTGATTACAGAGCTTATTTGATCCGAATGATGAGGTTGCTTCAGCGATAATTTCTGATAGTAGTGATTGGCTATAGATCTCTTGGACTTGTAGCAATATTTTCTTGAATTGAAATCTTCCAATCTCTTTCTCACCCATGTAAATTTTCTGCACCACTGCGTCTTTGCAAAATCGCAACCATTTCTTTCTGTAGTGAATAATTTATCTGTTTAAATCTATACAGCACATTTCCATTAGTTTTATTTAACAAAATTCTATTCTTAACTATTTATTTTTCGAGTTATAAATATTCACGTAAGATATTCAGCTACCTCTGCTTATTAGCAAAGCAGGTATTCATGGTTAAAAAAGTTTTATTTGAAGATCGTTAATAGGGAATTTGAGAAAATAGCAAAATTAAAAGAAGATATGAAAGTAGTAGAGGACATTTTGTACACAAGCTATGTCAATATCAAGGAATAAACCTGGAATAGGGGCGTGATAAAGTAAATGAGATTGAAAAAGAATTATAGGTTTAATAGTGACGGATTAGAAAACAACAAAAAAAGATGATAAAATAAAAAATGTTACAAATTATTATTATCTTAGAATGTAATAAAAAATAATGTAAATAAATTTAATAAAAATAAAATCAAGCTGTTGATTAAGTATTATTTATTTCATGGGGAGTTGGGAATAATAGGGTTTTTTTCCCGAAGGGAAAAAAACCCTAATGTTCCCCTTCCCATGAAATAAATGGGTAATCCCCTGGAGCGTGTCACTCATTAAATATTAACTATTTTAACTATTTTAAACTAAAATTAGTAATTTCCCGGCTATCTA
>QZLH01000030.1:158569-177945 GCA_003833135.1 Oehlia diaphana
AAGATTCCCGGTCATTTATAAACTCAGCTAATCACTCGCAATTTTTAAAAATTAGTATGAAGGTGATCATGAGTGACACTTAGTGCGACGGGGGATTACATTATACATTTACTGTATACTCATTTTAACTCATTTTAAACGTTACCGAGTATAATAAATTCTATACCCTATACGCTAATTTCAAAATGACCTTCATATTTAAAATTTTACACGGTTAGAAGGTCACGGTTCTGGACTTCATTATTTAACTTTAAAAATCTTCGTTCTTTAAGAAACTTTTTGAAACCTTCGAAAATGAATATAATAGTTTGCGATTAGGCAAACTTGAATTTTAATAATATTTCGAAAATTTAAAAGTCGTCATTACCTCATTATCTATAAAGCCACAGCTCTGTAACTAAATGTCAAATTTGAAAGCATTATGATATTAGTCACCAGATAAAATAAATTGTCTCTTGCAACGTCTTTATCATTGTGAAACAAAAATAGGAAAATATAAGAGTAATCATATACATAATAAACGCAACATTATTTTGTTAAATTTTAATGTTAATGAATATTATGATCGTTACAAATTGAGATAATAAATAGTTATTGGATGGGGGGCAAAGAGATATCTATTCCCCTATCCAATAACTATTTAGTATAAATGTAATATATCATTATATTTTTTCTTTGTTATAATTATCAATTTTCCAATCTATTCTCACTAATTAAAAAGCAACTTTGGCGAATCATTTTCGCTTACAAGAATTACCACTTTATTATACATGTTATCTTTATTTATCGACTGTGATGTAACTAAAAACTTTTACCAATGAATTAGAGTATGTTTCTTGAAATCAATATCATATTTCTTTCTAACCAATTTTAACATTTTCAATCAATTCTTTTCTAATAATTCTTTCCCTTATCAAATATGAGTTTGGAGAAACTCAAGCCTGATGACTGGATTGAAGGCAACTCCTTAATCCACAACTTATTCTTTCTTATATCAATATATTCTTGCTTTCTTGGTGGATCTTTACAGATATATAAACCTTCATATTGAACCAAAAAGTAAGATTCAATCAGAAAGAAATTGACTTTGTCGCGATACGAAATAATAGATTAAGTTTAATCAGCAAATGCAATGTTGTCCACATACTAGATCATTCGCATGCATGACACGATCTGAACTTTAATCACTGGAAAGGGTTTACCACAAAATCCTGACCATAAAATCGACAGTCTACAATCCCGACATCAAGATCTCGGCAAAATCCCGATAGGCACAAATTCTGACAGTTAAAAATCCTGTATTTTTTTTTTTAAAAAAAAAAATTATATAAATTTTACAATTAAGCATATAATTATAATTTTAAATTGCAGTGACGCAGTAACGGGTTAATTTATTCAATGTAATTAAAATATAATTTTAACACAAATGTAAATTGTTTGCAAATTTTATTAATTTAACTAACGTTACTATATTATTAATGAAATTAAAAGAAAAAACTTTTTATCTTAGTAAAAGGATTATGTACAGTATATTACTAGAAATTAGAAATAATTACCTTAAAAATGTTAACTAATCTCAAATTCATCTGATCGAATCTCTGTCAGGATTTTGGCTGTCAAGATTTTTAGATCATCGGGATTCTGACTGTCAGGATTTTGATTCAATCGGGATTTGCATTTATGCCATTTGGAAATACTAGACATTTCTTAAGATTTTCTTTCAAAAGCTAAACACAAGTTAATTAATCAAAGGTCTGAAACTCCCTATGGGAAGTAATCTGGTTTAGAACGATTGTACGATAATACAAATGACATCTCATGAGTTTCATTCAAATAACTACTAAGTAAGAATAGAGGTCCCCTTCAAGATATTAGTTTTATTTCAATGTCATGTTAATTTTCAACGTTCTTACTGTTAATATTTCAAAGATTCATATAAGAATCTTGAATACAGCTTTAACGATTTCTTACAAAAGAGAAGTTCTGATTTTTTCGCTGATGTCAACCGTGACAATTTAATGCCGATTTCATATTGGATAATTTTGTAAGTGATAAAGAAGCAAGTTTTAGTTCTTGAGAGTGAGTGTATATATTTATATACTTATTTATGTAAAACCTTCTTAATATATCGTGTTGATTCTAGTGGCTTGTAATGATATGAAAAAATTTTATCAATATTTAAAAGTAAAAAAAAAATTTCAGAAAAAATAGCGATGTAAAAATTTCTGGGTATTTATTAAATATGAACGATTTATTCGTGAATTAAATTAATTAAATAAATAATTTTATAAAATAAATTAAAAAAAGATTTTTTCCTTCTATGAATTTTGCATAATCAAAATTTTTAGGAAACGTTTTAACGTTTCCTATCACTTATGATAAAGTCCCTATTGCCATTAGCTATTCCAATTTTTCAACTCCATTGTGATTAATATATCCATTTCCATTCACGCTATAATTTCCATTTACGCTACGATTTCCATTTACGTTATGATTTCCATTTACGTTATAATTTCCATTTACGTTATAATTTCCATTTATATGATGATTCTCAGATCTTAAACCATCTTGAAGAATTTTATTCTCTTCCAAATATTCTAATACATCTTCACCTGCTCTTTCAACTTCTCTAACCATTTCATCCAAATAATGTTCATTAATTGAAGGTGCATTTATCACTACTCTAAAAAATATAGGTAATTCTTTTCCATTCAATTCTAAAGGAGAATAATCAAATAAAAATCTACCGCGTTCCCGTAACCTTTTGTGAATTTCTTTGGTTACTAAAGTCATTTGTTCTTTCCACGTTTGATATTTTTTGGTTTCTTTTTCTTCTCGATCTAAGATTTTCATCCCCTTTGGAATATACCAAAAACATACTTGTAAATTTGGTGGATCTTCTAATACCATTTTAAACTTATTATTATTTTTCACTAAATTAGTCAAATATCTGGCCATTTTAAATGCATGCTCTATCCTTTTTTTATATCCTGATATACCATATATTTTCCATCCTATAAATAATTTTATTGCATCAGGCTTTCTGCCACATCCAACTGTACTATCTCCTAAATCATACTTAGAATCGTCATGAAATAAATATTGCGCTCCTAGTGAATTTGTTTGCTTAAATATTTGTCGATCTGACGCTAATATGAATGAACATTGTAATGGTGTTCCGAGTAATTTATGTGGATTCAGCACAAAAGTATCAGCCTTTTGTTTGATAAATTGAAAAGATATTGTTTAGTCAGTGAAATTAGAGTAAATTATTTTTTTTAAAAAAAAAGTTTTTAATAACGAACCAAAGATGAACCTTCAATCTTGTGCTTATGTTTGTCGGAAAATATAAGACTCCCACCCCATGATCCATCAACGTGAAACCAGAGCTTGTATCGCTTGGCAATTTTCCCAATTTCCTTTAATGGATCGAATGCTCCCTAATATATAAAAGTATGCGAAATTAATAACGCAAGAATACGTAAATAAAATAATAATAATATTAAAAAAATTTCATACCAAAACGGTCGTACCAGCAGTAGCATTAATAAAAAATGGGGTTTCTTTTCTTCCCAATGACTGTATAATTAATTGTTCTACACACAAGAAAAAAAAAAAAAAAAATAAAAAATATGTTAGTTCGTAAATTCCAAAAGAAACTGAATCTTTACCTAGGATCTTACCTAATTCATCTGAACGCATTCTTCCCTGATCATCACAAGGAACTTTAATTATGTTGTCTAATCCTAATCCTAGTGCCATACCAGTTTTCTCAACGGAATAATGTCCAGAACTCGAAGTAAATACCGTAAGCTTCTTGCCGAAATTACAATACCCTTTAGTTTTAATCTCTGGAAACATATAATTTCTTGCCGTTAACATTGCGAGTTGATTTGAAAATGCTCCTCCTGGACATGTTATTCCCCCCGATCTCTAAAATTTTTTTTTAATTCTAGTTAGATGGATTTGACAAATCTGAACGACTCATAAATTAATGTATTTACCTCGCCCATTCCTAACAATTTTGCTAATTTCTCCGAAACAGAATCTTCCATTAGTGTCAACACTGGAGATACATGGTAAACATGTGAATTCGCATTTAATAATGATATTAACATATCGGTTACAATCCCAACAGGATTGGTTCCTGCGTACAATTTATCCATAAACCCCGGATTCCATGTATTAACACTATAACGTAATATATTCCGTAACATTGGCATTAATCCTATTTTTTATAATGTCAGAAAAAGAAAAATTAAATAGAGTTTAATAAAATAAAAATTAAGATAAGAACCTTACCAGGAATACCAATCCCAGTATATGGTAGATCTAGATCTATTAATGATTTTAATTCTTCCGGTAGTTTATACTCTACTACTAATGCTCCTGGCTTTCGACTTTCATTTACATCTAAAAATAAAGAAATTTTAATTATGAATTGATAATGAAAGGTAAATAGAATGCTTACATCCAACCATTAAATCTTTCATTTGTGAAACTAATAGATCAAGTTCTGCGGCATCGCCATCAAGTATATCTTGTGCTTGCGATTTCATATTATTCTTAGAAAGTAATTACTATTATTATTATAAGATAATAAAAATCAAAGATTATAAGGATTATGAAAATATGTAAGATTTAATATATACGAAAATACAAAAAAAAATTTATTTTTTGAATGATTTCTTTCGTACTTTCGTAAATAAAAAATGAGATAAAAAAAACCCGCCATGGGGTTCACCTATTTATATGCAAATTTATATTAAAGATCTGCAACTATCCATCAATGGAATGTTATACGGAATATGGTTTAAATTCCAACCGGATTTACTTCAATAATTAAAATAATTATCCTTATTGTTGTTCATTTTTTATCGCCGTTTTCAAATTAGTGCGACCCACCCTCTAAGGAAATCGGTAGATTATTAGTGATTACCAGAGGAAATCTTGTGAAATTTTCAGTTATTTTAAAGTAGTTTCTCTTTAAAAATATGAAAAATATGGTAGTGTTACACAAAGTTTTAACACTTGTTCATAGGAAAACTACTTAAATAATTGAGATTTCTGCATGAATTCCTTCAAAGATCGCACAATAATCGACCCTTCTCTACATAGTTATCCAAGAAAATTCTGGGTTTTCCAGATTTGAAAACAGCGATAAATAAATACTATTCGATATCCGCGGATTGATCCATGGACTCTCGTATGATTACCTTTTATGGAATAAAAATTCCTTTCGAGTGAAAAAACTGAAAGCTAATAGCTAACTTTGTGCGTCTGGTGATGAGAAGATTTGATTTTTTTTACTCGTTTATTGTGATATGAGTGAAGTTGATTTTTTTTTTTGCGAAGAGATAGTGTTATGTGTAATTGTTTAAATCTTAACCTTGCATCACGCGGACGAATTTGGTATTTTAACCACCACCACCGGAGCACGTTAGTAATATTGTATAATTATTTGGTTACCCATGATTATGCAAAGTTGCAAACATTGCATAAATCACATGGTGCATGATAATCATTTTTTTGATATTTGATAATCAAAAAAAAAAATTTTTTTTTACACGAATTGCTTAATTAAAAAAACTCACGTGAAATGCTTTCTTTCTAACGATGATGTAATTGACGTCCTATTTAAAATAATCGTAAAAATTTTTTACGTAAAAGCACGCTACCTACTGCGTGAAATGTTTCACACTCTGCTATTAACCATTTTTCTCATGGAGTTCAACTTGTTTGGGAAAAAATTATAATGCAAAAGGAGATTGCTTATTAATATATATATAACTCATATAAGGGCTTTTTTTATCCCATTTTGGTTTAGGGTAATCGTGAAATAGTAAAGGCTGTCATATGTACTACATTAAATATATATTATGCTACTGGTTTATGGCATCGCGCCTCGAATTTTTTTTTTCGACTTAATGTGGTCAGCGAATTATGAAATTTGCTGTAAAAAAAATAATTGAAAATAATGTGCGGAATTTTAGCGTTGTTATTAGCTGATTCAAATGCTTCAGCCAATTTAGAATTATTTGAAGGTCTTCAACTTTTACAGCATAGAGGACAGGTAATGAATTTTCTTAACACTTCAGTTATTAATAAGTTTATTTTTTAATTCACTTTACGTTTCGTTAAAAGGATGCTGCCGGAATCATTACGTGTGGACAAAAGGGAAGATTTTACCAATGTAAAGGAAATGGAATGGTAAGAGATGTTTTTGATCAAAAACATCTACAGAATTTAGTTGGAAGTCTTGGAATTGGTCATGGTACGCGTATAGTATTGAAAATATGAAATTGATAGATGAAAGATATAATATCTTGTATAATGTATATAATTGAAATTATTAGTGATCTAATTATATTTTACTTTAATTTATTGTTTAGTACGATATCCTACGGCTGGAACGTCCTCACATTCTGAAGCACAACCGTTTTATGTCAACAGTCCATACGGAATAGTATTTGGTCATGTATGTTACGTTATATATATATATATATATAGAAGAAACGATTTTTTTTAAACAAAAATCTCATCTAACTTATCTTTCTAACCTTATTAGAATGGAAATTTGATTAATGCACAAGAGTTAGAAGAATTTTTAGATTTCAACACTCATCGTCATATTAACACCGATTCTGATTCAGAATTGTTATTAAATATATTCGCTAATAATTTACAAAAAACAAATAAAGTTAGGTATGTTAAATAATGAATAAAGAATCCAATTTAAAATTAGGTACGTTTACTTAAACTAAATTAATGTACTGATTTTCCTAAATTTTAATATTTAGAATTGACGAAGAAGATATTTTTACAGCTATAAAAGGAATGTATGAACAGTGTATAGGTGCCTATGCATGTGTAGCTATGGTTGCAGGTTGGTTGGCGAATTTAACTTGCGCTATTTTTTTTCGAAAGTTTAAAAAGTGCAAAATTAATTAGGTTAATCAACTTATAAAATTTTAGGATTTGGCATAATTGGATTTAGAGATTCAAATGGGATTAGACCAATATGTTACGGAAAAAGAGAAAGTACGAAAGGAACTGATTATATGATTGCGTCAGAAAGTGTAGTATTAGATGCATTAGGTTTTACTGAAGTTAGAGATATAAATCCAGGCAAGTATATTTCAAATTTTCTAAAAAGTCAATTTATGATTATATTAACAATCCCGTTTCATTCATTTATTAATTATTTAGGTGAAGCAATAATTATAACGAAAACAAAAATAACAAGTCGTCGATTAGTTGAATCAAAAAATATTACGCCATGTATATTCGAATATGTTTACTTTGCAAGACCTGATTCCGTAATTGATGGTATATCAGTATATAGATCAAGATTAGAAATGGGTGAATATTTGGCTGATCAAGTTGTAAAAAAATGTGGGGATAATATGGATATTGATGTTGTGATTCCGGTAAGCATTCAGATTTTTTTTTTAAAAACTTTTTCTTTTTGGAAACTAAAAATTTAAAAATTTAGGTCCCTGAAACCAGTCGCGTAGCAGCACTACAAGCAGCTCATAAATTAAAACTTCCTTATAGAGAAGGATTTATTAAGAATCGTTATATTGGACGTACATTTATAATGCCAGGACAGCATATGAGGAGAATAAATGTCCGACGCAAATTAAACGCCATGGCATTAGAATTTTCCGGCAAGAACGTTTTAATAGTTGATGGTATTGTGTTTTCATTAAAAGTTGTTGGAAGTCTTCGTTTGGAGAAAAGAAAATTTTTTTTATAATTTTTTGATTTTATGCATTAGATTCGATTGTTAGGGGGACAACTTCAAAAGAAATTGTTCAGATGGCACGCGATGCTGGTGCCAAGAAAGTTTATTTCGCGTCTTGCGCTCCTCCTATTAGGTATTGATGATACATATTTTTTTGCGTATAATTATAATATATTAATTGAAATCTTTTGTAGATATCCTAATGTTTATGGTATTGATATGCCAACACGTCAAGAGCTTGTAGCATACAAGCGTAACGAAGATTCGGTTGCTAAAGAAATTGGTGCCGATGTTATAATATATCAGGTAAAAAATAATCATGAATAGGATTTACTTGGTTAATTTTTTTCTCACACCACTTTTTTCTATATCAAATAAAGGAATTAGATGATTTATTAGAATCATGTAGAAAATTCAATTCAAATATTAAAACCTTTGATTGTTCGGTATTTAATGGAGAATATGTTACAGGACGTGTTACGTCAAAATATTTGGACGACTTAGAGAATGTTAGAAATGATTTGGCCAAGAATCGTATGAATAATTTACATTCTCCTGAAACTATTGGTTTGCACAATGATTATGGTTGCAATGGTAAATCTCTTTAAGGATGTGCGGGTTCATTTTAGAGTATATTAAATGGTTTAGGGCAGAGTTATTAAATTTTGTTTGAATTATTTGAATTGTAAATAATAGATTTTTTATTATGGATGAATCGTGGTGAAAAATTATTGTTTGGGAGATCAAAATAGCGATATATATATATAACGATAATTTTATTTTAATAAAAATCAGTTTTTTTTTATTATTTTATTTGAAATTTTTGAACACTTTGTCTTTATTAATTATGAAATTCTTGTATTTCTTAATTTTACAATATTTACTATATACAGTTTATTGTCATAATAATAACATTATCTAATTGCAACAATTGCAACAAAACAATCTCATCATAATCAACACCTAGAGTGATTGACGAAGTATAAATTTATTGTCTAAACTAAAGTTGCCTGCCGAAAGTATTAATTATTGTATTTTGGATTACAACTTTGGTTGTAACTCTGATTTACAACTACGGCTAAAAGTTGTATTAAAGTTGTAATACGTTATTATGCTGTAAACAGTAATTATTAAAGTTGTAAATCGGCAAATTATGATTAAAAATGTAAATCATAAAAAATTTAAAAATTTAATTTAAAAATAAGATTTTTCAAAAATGTATCGTAAATGGAAAGCTAAACCCCTATATAGCTCCATATTCAATCACCATTAATGTGGGGGAATACATGTGATGCTAAGCCAAATCATCTGCAACGATTATCTTCTTCATTACGCAGCATGTGAACGAATATTTTCATCTTTGGGATGGCTATATGGAAATGCCGAACTCAATTAAGAGTGGATAGATTAGAAGGATTGGCAAAGATTTATCGATTGATCTGCAGAACAGTTTATCAAACTCAAGAAGAAATTTATCCTAAAATGGTAAAAAATATCAGAGAAACAGTTTTTAATGAACTTGAGGAAGAAGTATCTCCAGCTGAGCACTTTCATACAGCGGACGAGTTGTTGAACTTAAACTTGAATATTTCGGATATGGTTGATTTCCGATCTTCAATGTTTCACCCTAATGAAGTCTTTTTAATAATAATGAAAGAGAGGAGTATGGTGATGAATCTAGATATACGTATTTGTATACAATTATTTATGAATAAAGTTTTCGTAAATAGAAAACAATAATATCTAATATTTAATACTTTTCAAATGAAAATCCTAAGAATTTTTATTAAAAATGTTCGTGTGATACAAAAGAATTATAAATCAATATTAATAAAATTGTGATTAAATCTTGCACCAATTACATGATTACACCAATTACAACGCAAATCGTTACAACTCTACGACATTACGTCACAACCTTCCAACTCTGTTGCAACTATTACGACACGCAACACTAGTCAAAACCTTTAAATTTTATATCCAGCTTATCTACCTTAAATTCTAATTCATACATTACATTTCAAGCTTTCGGATATTCGAAAGATTTTCATAACCGTAATGAATTACATTTTTCTTTCTGGTGAAATGTTCCGATTTTTACTTTAAATCTGCAGATGGTGAGCGTTATGTATATTCAAAAATCTGTGCTAACATTTATATCATTGAAGAGAGATTTGGAATTCTCCGCACTTTTCCAGCTGGACATCTTACGGAGATCGCAGATATCTTTCTCTTTTCAATCGATTGGTGATTCTAGGGAACATTATACACGATAATATTCTATTGAAGACCTTCAACGACTGGGCTCAAAAACCCAATTTAGAATTTGTACCCGAAGTTTTTTCCTTAAAAACAGTAAATACTTTATTATATTGTAGAAACAAATAAGTCCTCACGCACTGACTATATATTGTGTGTCTTCTGTTGTAAGTACAACGATCCTAATGAGACAAATTGCAAATTTAAGTTTTTAAGGAGGTATAATGTGGCTAATAATAAGAATAATGGGATATACTTTCTTGTATTAGAATTATTTAATTCTTTTATTAGAAATTATCTATTGTACTAAAATTATTATAGTTGCAAGTTGCAACAATTACCGAAAACATTAAAAATAATTTCTTTTCTGTTAATGACAGGATCATGTTGTATATTATATTTGGGAATATATTCGTGTCTCATTTCCTTCATTATGATTGGAACTATAGTGTTATTATTTAACAGATACCTTCCAAAAGTTTTGATTTCATTTAATTGATAAAAATTCAAAACGAACTATATAATAAATTGAGCTTCACTCGTATCTAATTCTGCACTAAAACTTGTTAAATAGTATCATTCGATAATTTATTATAAATAAATTTTATCAATTAAAGTTCTTGCACCAGTGTTTGTTAAAATCTTGATTTGGATCACGTACCGGTCATTTAGATAATCATCGTCACAACTATATTGTATTTATTTCATTTGCAAGTTTTTAAGTATTTTTATATAGAAAAGATATAAATTTTATCCTTAACATTTATTGAATAGCTTTATTAATGACATATATAATAAATGAATATTGCGAATTGCTTGAATTGTTTTCACACGCACATCAAATTTTTTTGAATTTGTTTATCACGTGGATTATGTGAATCTCTTTCAGGCTTGAAAATATTAAGTACATTTTTTTTCGAATTTATAAATTTTCTTTTTCCACTAAGCTTGATTTTGTGTATACACAGCCATAAAAAAAATTAATAATAAAGTAAATGAAATAAAATCGCTAAGCTAAAGTATACATAATCAATAGCAGAATTATTTCTTTATTAATGAATTATATATGATTATTCACTTTTGATATTTTTTTTTTTTCCTATTTAAACTTTTACGTTATATATTCATACAGTACATCCTTTGTATTTATCTCAAGTTTCTCAACTGCTTTCTCCGTAGTGAGACTGAAATAATATTTTTGCTGTAGAAATTGATAACAATCTGACTGTTAATAATCTGAAAGATTCGATCAGAAATGCCCAGCAAGACTTACGTCGTCAAGTAAACTTTGATCTATACGAGATCATTTTTTTCAACTTAATGATTCCATAGTCTCTTCTGTAAATAGTTTTACAGACATATTTATGAATCTGCAATAGTAATTTCTATAATTTTCCATCTTTCGTATCAATACTCTCGTAGAAAGACTGAAAGACCTCCTTATCTCAAGAAAACGGTGAAGAGGTCCCATTCATGTCCTCATATAGATAATTATTTATTCACACTATGTAATGCGATGTATTCAGTTGTTTCAGCAATGCTTTTTATTTCATAATTTTTATTTTGTTTTTATTTTTAACATATAGACGAACTAAGGGATGATACAGGAAATCTATTTAAACAAATTACACTCTTAACCCCAAGGAAACCTGAAGAAAACCAGGGAACTATCCGCCTTTTATTTTGAAAACTTGAGGCTTGGCCTGTTCTATATAATTAATCCGATCAAAAATAAATATAAATAAAATATCAATTCTTGTATAAAATCACGCGCAGAGAAAATCACCTGACCTGTCTGTGAGATGTAAAATCATGCATTAACGCTTTATTTTTTGTCCAAGCCTATTATCACTATTTGGTCGCAGATTAAAACCTTTATAAAAATGCTTTCGCAGTTGAAATAGAGAGCAACGAAGCTAGTTAGTTTTTTCAAGGAGATCTACATCTCTGTAACTATGTCATTCATTTCATTTATTTTACAAAAAAAAAAAAAATAAAAGAGTTGCAGGTTTCTTTAGTGTGCGAATAAGTTTTTATTGTTTTGTGATATAATCAATGCGAAATACTAAAAACAAATAATTTAGTTTTCGCAATATGAATTCAGCGCATCATCACCATGCAAGACAAAGTCTTTCCAACCACTGCATTTGATGATAACACTTTATGATTATCCTTATAGAGCACGTACCAAAAATTTTGTTTTAATTCCCTCACTTGTTTTGTATGATGATGGAAGTCAATAATCACCCGATCTTTCAATGAAATATTTGCTTTTGCAAGTTCCAACAAATGATCACCCTCGTGGATTAGCTCAGCATGGTTCATTATTGACATACTCTTCAAATACGGGACTAGAATCAGCACTTAGTGATGCTTCTATTGGGACTATAATAGTGACAGCACAGTACCACTCAATCTGCTAACTCCTCTCATATAAATATGAATCAGGACCTCTCCCAAGTGATTTTGACAACTTAGATGGACTCATACGTTCAATGGTTCACAATAAAAAATTTTTAAGAATGTTGAAAAAGACATAGGAGTTCTTGAGGTAAATAGACAGGGACTCACATGATAGGTGCTGTAAATTGTATTTATTCATCAATTATGGAGAAAATACCTGACTTAATTATGCTCTTACAAATGAGATTAAATTATAATCAATGTTAAAAGGGAATATGAAGAAGTATATTGCAAATAAATTCAATTTCTTCATCTTTGGTTTTCAACAAAAAGCATGAGAATATTTGGTTATACTATTTTGCAATTCTGATGAAGCTATATATCACCACGTATTCATTACATTTGTATTACTATAATTATGAAAAAAATTGTGAAGTGATAATAGAATTAATTGACATAATCCAGGAGGTCTTGAGGCAATTCTTGCAAGGTGGCACTTCTTCTAGTGTTCGTGTTTGTGTTCGTGTTAGGATCGAATGGATTCTTATGGGTAGATTCTGCCAAAAAATTGCTAGATGGGCTAACGAGTTGCTCTTGGCACAATTTACGAAGAAGTGTGATATTAAGAATTGCTTTTTGAATAAAATTGGGACTCTAAAGAGATCACTGCCCTAAATCGTATGCAACTAAACACAATTTTTCATAAGCTGATTGATCTCTTTCCATTTTAGAAGTAAGTCATTCAAACAGAAAGTATAACAAAATTCTACAGGCGTTATTTTAGGATCAAGTATTGGATAAATTATTTGACAAAGGTTCCTTTAACATAGCCCATATATAACCTGTATCTCATGTAGCTTTTTGGATTTACTAATTTCAAGTTCATCTGACTCTTTTTTTATCCATTGAAGAGCTTATCATTGTAGTTTTATTCTTTACCATATATACCTGCAAGACTTATAAAAATACTATTATACTCACTACTGTCAAAATGAGCCTGTAGTTCAAGAGTGCTCTTTCCCGATGATGAAGGACTCCTCAAAAGGCAAGCGATCACTGCTGCTGCTACTACTGCTTCGGAAATGACGCCAGCATCGTTCCCTATATCTATACGTACGTCTGTCCTCTCTCAATCGATTGTATGCCCTCCTATACATATCTAAAATAAAAAAAAAATATAAATATAAATTTAATGAATCAGAAATATATACAAAGTATCGTAATTAAGATCGATCAATTACTTGTTTGTAACCAAAATTGGTCGTTCATTTCATTATAAAATGTTATATCATAATTATTGGGTGAGTGTATTTGGATCCTATTTTGTTATTTTCCATGAAATCAGCATTTCTCTTAAGCCTTTCAGGTGACTATCATGACTTTTATTTTCTGACTCATTAGGATCTTTAATATAAAAGCAAAAAAAAGTCAATTTAAAAAAAAACAAGATTACAAGTCAATGCCCAGTATAAATTACATACATGTTGGTCTTCCTTTTTTTTGGTTCCACTTTCTTTATCTGATCCCAAATATCCATGTCTTCATTTTCCTAATTGAATATAAAATATATGTGAGATAACATGAATTTATGTTCAAGAGGTGAACCATTAGGAAACTTACCAGTGGTAGATTGAGTTGATATAATATATATATATTTAAATTTTAAGAAACTCTTATATCTTAAAATTATATTTAATATTATATATTATATAATCATTAAATATTTATTTTATTCTTTAATAATCAATAATAATTATATTATCATCATAGTTAAAGTATATTTGATTGGGAAGTCAAATAGATTTTTGGTAATAATCCTCTATAAATCTATATGTTCCAAAGTCATCATAATAAATGTCAAATTATGATATCAAGAGAATATTCGTGTGTTTATATTCTATACTACACAATTTCATTTATTATACCCATTTATATTTTCTAAGTTAATTTATAATTATTAATAAGTATATCCTGGTCTTCTCTAATTTCATCTGTTTTTTTTTTTTTGATAACAGTTATTATGTTTTAACCATTAAATCTATTATTGTCATAAAATCAAATAAATATTTTGTTATTTCTCTCCAAAACATAAACTTTTACTTTGATAATTCTTTTTCCCACATTTTTCAAAATCACTCCTTAATTTTCTCAAGATTTTTATCATAATTTTTTTTAAAAATTATTACTATAAATTATTTTATAAATAATAATAGTCAATAAAAGTTATTTTATTTCTATCTTCTTTCTCGTATCCAATATCCCGTAGCAATGTGTGACCATTCGATTTGCGTGATTTTTTTTAATTAAGATTTTTTTTTTTGTTTTGAAAAATTAAGATGATAACTACTAGTATCCATTAATGATTAAATATATATATAGCATTTGCTTTAGTTATTTTTATTATAAATTTAATGACCAATACTAGTACTTAGTAGTAATAACAAGTAGTATCCATTAATGCTTTTTTGCAATGCTAATTTTTTTACCATAATATATAAATTTTAATTAAGAATATTACTTAATAATAATAATTAATTTTATTCAATAAGAAGGAATCAGAATAACAGTTAGGTCATATTTGAGAAAATCTTAATTATATAATAAGCTTGACAAAAAAAGTTCTAAAATTATCATTATAATAAATCATTATAATAAATTATTTTCTTAAAAAAAAAAATAATATATGCTTTGATGGAAAGATCTACGTCATCCCATTGTCTTTAACAAGTATGTTGCCATTGTCTTTGAGAAAGAACCTCAAAGATGTCGCCATCTTTCTGAGTAGAACCTCAAAATGGACTCATGGCGGTCAAGTTTTAAAAATTTTAGTAAACTACCATTAGTAAATATATTGTAATCTATTAATATTTGTTGTCTTTGATCTATTGATCTATACCAAACACAAATTGTAAGTATCAAAATGCACTATACGGTCCATGCTATAGGGATAATTCCTATCAGTATAATTAATAAATTAATCAGTATCGCAACAATTTCCTTTGGAAATTTCTTGATTATACTATAATTAATGCCATTAAGTCCGCCTGCTGATAATTGCTCGTATTGATTTAGATAACTTTTCATTCACAGATTTCACAGATTTCTCTTTTATACTACTTGCTGCCTTTTGAAAGATTTTTCTGTTATTTTTGATGTTTCCGAGGTATTGTAATTGGCTTATATATTTGGTCCCAAAATCTTGATTGTATGTATTATTTGTTTGAAAAAAAATTTCAGATTTTTTATGCCCAGGTCCTCAATGATTATTATAAATAAAAAATTTTCACAAGCTTTATACCAGGTGTTAATGACAAAATGATTCTTTTATATGTTCTTTTATATATTTTAATATATTTTAACACTATTCGTAGATTTAATGGAGTCTTTTTTTTTAAAAAAATAATATTTATCAGTATTTGTCAGCTTTTTGCAAAATCATAGCTATACTTAATACTGTTTTTTTTACTTGAATAGATTATATTAATAATACTATTAAATTCTTTTTCATATAAGTAATTGATAAAACTTTTTTTGTTGAAAGTTTTTGTATGAATGCTGTATTGTTTGAATACTTTCTGCTAAACTATGAAAAGGTATTACTGCTCAAAGGATATTATTCCATTATATCATTAATTTCTACAGATTATTTCTTCTATGCATTTGAATACTTCAAAAATTATTTTGCAAATAATTACTCTCTTATGTCTGATGTTACTGTAATTTCCTTTGAGCGTTTGGTAAGATGATCGCTCGATGACTTATTGACTTATTTAAAATAAAATATTTTTAATTTAAAAAATTTGTGTGAGATATATGACAAATTATTTTATTTGCAAGTTTCTTAAATTATTTTTTAATATAAAAAATATAAATCATATTATTATATTTTCAATGAAATAATATGGCAAATTGCTTTTCAGTCTACTTCTATGAAGATCGACTATACCTATTCACCAGTTACTGTTACTATTCAACTCCTGTTAGAACAGAAATATAGAGTTGTATGTATATTTCTGATTTTAAAATAAATTATATTTGTTTTTTATTCATGTATGTTATATAAATTTGGTTTATACATAATACTTATAAATCTAACATATAAGTTATTATAATATGTTGTAAGCATTAATAATTATTCTAAAATATAATTAAATAATAAAGTATTTTAATAATATTTATTAAATTATAAGTTATTTGTATCTAAAATTATAAAATTTGAAGTTTATATTATTAATAATTATTAATTTATATTATCTTTTATTTATATATTTAAGGTCATCATTAATTAATTTTCATTAATTTATTAAAATAGGAAAATTGTGAATAAATAAATATTAATCTTTTATTAGGTAATAGGGCTGAGACCTGTAGATGAAAAGTGGAGGTATCTACTTTTTCTGATAAGATTTATAGCTATAATTACTTTCGTCATCTTTCTTTTTAAGGATGTTTTTTGTCCTACTACAAGTGTTTGTACATTCCTACAATAGTCTTCATAAATTTGACCAATAAAGTAATACGTAAGTTTACAGTTTTTTTTAATGTATCATTTTTTAACGTTCTTTTTATTTCTTTTTTATTATATGATATGTAAAATCAGGACGTTGCAAGTGGACAAGTCCATAATAATATTTAACTTTTTTAAATTATAAATGAATAAAAAGTGTCTATATGTTTGGCCATATGTCTATTGTGTCTTTTGCAGTAATGCAAATTTTTTATCTAATAAGATATTTTATATAAATTTTATTTATGATGTTAAAAGCAGTAAATATAATAAGCTTTACTATATATATAATATTTGCTTTTTATTGGAAAGATTTTTTTTTTAAAATAGACAAATCAGATTACTTTATATAAGTCAAATAAATTAAAATTTTCTATGTTGTTCAAATTTCATATTATATAGAAATTTTGAATAGTCTGTGTTGTCTGTGTTGCTAAATTTTAGCTGATATACCTTTCTCCTTGACTCTACTTCTACATTTTGTCATCATTGTATGTTTTTTTACAAAATATATTATACAGTATAATAGTGTATTATAGATAGAGAAAATTGTAACATTACAAATGAATATATTTGCAATATTTAATTGTCGTATTATTTTTAGCAGAATAACAACCTGAAGAATATAATTGTTGATAACGGGTTGATTGTTACTATTTATTAATAATAGTAGAAATTAATAATAATTTTATTTTATAGTTTATAAATCATGTTTACAAACTTGGTAAATGTGTCAAATATTTTCATCGTGTAATTGAATTTCTCCTTTATGAGGTATGTCTTAGCTACATTTTTCTTTATAAGAGACGGTCCACGTTATTTATTTAGAACTAGTTTAATATTATAAATAATAGAGTATAAACTTATGTTGATGTATGTTAATCTAGTTAATAAAAATTTTAGATAATGTGCGTTTATTAGATAAAAGTATGATCAAAGTAGTATTTAATAATATGATATTCGTAGTTGAGAGATTAGTAATAATTAAAAATATTTTTTTTTTTTTTTTTTTAATATGGAGACTTGGAGTCTATGAATAAATAGTTGACGAAGCTCCCATTGTCTCCAGGGAAAGTATTTTTAATATGAAGTACGGGAAATTGTCTTTATTAATATTAATATTTATAGAATTTGAAAAACTTCGAAAAATTTCGAAAACTTCGTTAAATAATAAAATTATTTTTTGATCTACTGTATGATCAAATTTAAAGAATCTAGAAGTTTCTATAGATTAATTATATATATTAAATTTTTTTCGATCCTATATTCAGTAGAAAAATGAAATGTTTTAATTTGTTTGTTTGTTATTTGTAACAATCATTTTTTGATCTTTTTTTTTATAATTATTTTTCATATATTCAAGATTATTCAAGATTAATTTCTTGATTAATTTGTTGTACGAATTTAACAAAGCCACCCTGAGATTTTCAGGCTTAGAATTTTTTGAATTATTTTCAATATAAAAAAAAAAAAAAAAAATATCGAATATTAACTAGAAAAAGAAATTCTTTTTCTTTTTTTTTAAAAAATAAAATAATAGTAAAACATGTTTATGTGATGGGGTTTTGTTATTGTTTTGATTCTTTTTTTTTTCGATCAATTTTTTTTTTTAAAAAAAAATTATTTTTATATTTTTTTATTTTTTGTTATATATTTTTTTTTTTTTAAAAAAAATTATTTTTTTTTTTTTTTTTTTTTTTTTTTTTTTTTTTTTTTTTTCAATTAATTTTTTTTTTTTCAATTTATCATTCATTTTCAAAAATTCTCACCCCAACTTTTTCAATTAATATGAAATACCGGAATGTTATCCGCATCTCCGAATTAATACTTTAAAATAACCTTTGAATGTATCAAAAAAAAACATCATTTAAATCATTAAATCTCCACATATAGATTTCAAATATGAACATAAAAGTTTTTAAACAGGTTTTTATTATTAAGAATGCATATAATGCGACATTTTTTTAACATTTTAAATTCCAAAAAAAAAAAAAATAGTTAGCATATAGTAATGACGCATATTCATGATTACATATTCATTATTTATGCATAAATGCAAGGGCCTTCGGAATTATTTCGGAGAGGCCCAAATAGTGGAAGGGAATGAAAAAAAAACTCGTACATTATCTTTTTTTTTTTTTCAAACAAATCTCTTTTTTTTTTTTAAAAAAAAAAAAAAAAAAAAAAAAAAAAAAAAAAGCTTACTTTTTGCGTTATATAAATATCCTTTATATAAAACCTTTCAATAAAAACTCAAATAAATTCACTTGTCACTTATATTTTCTTTAAATCAAAAAAAAAAATCAAAAAAATTTTTTTATTTTTTATTTCCTCCTCTTCTAAGTAGATTTATTCTTCTTTAATTTTTTTTTTTTTTTTTTTTTTTTTTTTTTTTTTTTTTTTTTTTTTAAAAAAAAAAAAAAAAAAAAAAATAATTTTTTTTTTTTTTTTTCCTTCGTT
>QZLH01000030.1:181155-191778 GCA_003833135.1 Oehlia diaphana
AAAAAAAAAAAAAAAAAAAAAAAAAAAAAAAAAAAAAAAAAAAAAAAAAAAAAAAAAAAGCAAGTACAAATAAATAAAATAAAATAAAATAAAATAAAATAAAAAAGAAAAAAGAAAAAGAATGAAATAAATAAATAAAAATAAACAATAAATCTAAACTTATTCTAAAATACATCTACTCACGTTGAAAAAATCCTTCTTAACCCCAAAAAAATCTACGTCTACGTTACATTATAATAATATCTAATTACAACTTACAGTACATCAATCTAAAAAAAAAAAAAAAAAATCTATAACAACCTAATTTACATTTAATAAGAGGAGTTTTGCGGTAGATTATCAAATTCTAATAAACGAGAAGTGTATATGGCTTCGGGATGTATTTCGTAACCACTTATTCCACAAGAACTCGTATTTGATGACGTAGAAGAATTTATTAATGGTACTGAATAAGAATGTGATAAACTACTACTTAATGATGTTGTAAATGGAGTTGAAAAAGTAAAAATAGAATTTGGAGTATTTGGAGTTCCAGGAGTTGTTGGAGAAGAAAATCCACTACTCATATTATCTTTGATTGGAGAAATTGGAGTACCACTACGTGAACCTCTAGAAGCTTCATCATCGACTCTCATTAAATGTTTCATTTCAGGATCCAATCTCCAATACCATCCTCTTATCATATTATGTAATTCAAGAGCGGAAGGTCTATCTTCTGGTCTTGAATCCCAACAACTTGATATTAATTTCATAATTCTAGGAGGAATATCTGATGATGTTATTGGTGGTCTATGACCAGAACATATTTTTTGTGCTAATTTTAAATCATGAGGTACGTCATAATATGGAGGATAACCAGTAAATACTTCATATATGATAAATCCAAAAGCGTAAACATCAGCTGCTCGAGTATATTTTTGACCTCTTAAAACTTCTGGAGCTACATAAGGTAATACACCATATATTTTTGGTTTTTCATAAGTTGAATCTCTTCTTGAAGAAGTAATATAAGATGTAAAAAAATCTTGTTTTTCTTGTAAATAAAATTCTCTAAAAAAATCATCATCATCATTTTTAATAGTATCAGGTTCATCAACAAAATCATCCTTTTCAGATAAAATTTTTCTTGGATCATTTGATGCTGGACCACATAAACCTAAATCACTTATATAACTCCAAGTTTGTGGCATAGGATAAATTTTTGTTGAATTATTTGTTATAGTATAATTTTTTTCTGATGGATTATTTATAGTTGTTTGTAAAATATTTCCAGGATGTAAATTTCCATGTACCGTATCAGCTTGATGAATTTTTTTAAGTCCATTTGAAATTGGTACCAATAATTCAATCTTATTTGAAAGTGATAAATTATTAAAATTTTTGTTTATATATTGACGAAGATTACATTTAGCATATTTCATGATTAACATGTAATCATTTGTTTCAGGATTTTTTGTCATTCCATATATTCGTATAATACTTCTTGGATTTTCATATTCAAATTTTGCTAAAGCTCGTAACTATTATTAAAAGATATTAAAAGATTATTTTGAAAAAAAGAATCAAGTTAATATATATAAAAAAATATATAAATATAAATAATGAATATAAATAATAATTTTTTTTACCCGTTGAAGATATTCTTTTGAAAAATTTTCGGAATATTCAAAACTTTTTAAGGCAACTCTACCAAAAACGTCCCTATCAGTACACCAAGCAGAAAATACACAACCATAACCACCTTTTGCTAAAAATTTAACATCTTCAAATTTATCAAAAGGAATCCATTTCCAAGGTTTACGATGTTTTGAAGCGGTACGTTGAGTTTCTTTTATAATTTCATCAATTTCATCATTTCCTGTAGTCCAAATTCCCAGTATAGATTTAATCGTTTTCCATAAAGCACAACAATCTTTTGGATTATGTTGACGAGAATTTGAAGAAAAATGAAAAGCTGACTGAAAATTTGAATTAAAAGATGATGAACTACTTGTATGAGAATGTGAACGATAATGAGCTTTACGATTTTGATGAGAATGTTTATAATCATTACGATTATTTCCATGTATTAAATTATCGAACAGAGACTGTTGGTTTCCCATTTTTTTTTTTTTAAGATTTTCTTTCACAAAAAATTTGAAGAAATGAAAAAAACAATCCAAGTTTATTTAAAAAATAACTTTTGGTTCACGTGGTTAAGATTGTACCACGTAAAGAAAGTAATGAATAGAATTCTTTGTTCTTTTTTAAAAAAAAACAAATAAAAAATTTTTTTTTTTTTTTTTTAAAGAGAAAAAAAAAAAGGGTTACGCCTTTAATTACTAATTTTAAATGAATTGTTACAAGGAGAACTAATTACTGCGCCCAATCGAACCGAATATGTGAAACAATCCCTTCGATCCTTTTTAGATTGTTTAATAAAAAAATTATTTTGAAGAAAAGGAGAGAGAAAAAAAAATTTTTTTTTTTTAAAAAATAAAAAGGAAAAAAGACGAACAATAAATAATATTTATTATTTCAATAACGAGGAAAATAAAGCCCAATTAAATATGCGGAGAACGAGTTTCCATGAAGCTTAATAATTTTAAAGTGATACATTTGTACCATTTAAGATTTTTTTTAATTATAAAAAAAGAAACTAAACAGGTTTTTTAATATAAAAAGGATTATACCCTTTTTTAAAAAAAAAAAAAAAAAAATTTAAACTAATAAATATTCGTATTAATTAAAATTAATCTTTGATTCAACAAAACGATTTTTACCACTTATGTCCAACTATAACTAGCCCATTAGATATTTGTGTGATTCCGTATTAAAATTTGTAATACCTTTGTTTATCGTGGTACAACATGGCCGTAGCTTGCGTCTATTACCCTGTTAAGATATTATTAATTATTTAATAACAATGATTGTCATTGTATTCTCTTGATTTTATCGGAAATATTTAAAATTTTTATAATCTTTCACGTGCTGGTTTTTTAGCCAAGATAGAATCAGTTTTGGTGAAGTTGTCAAACGATAAACAAATTATAACCTGTAAAAATGCTTGTTTAAAATATTTTTTTTTTTTTTTTTTCTCTCTTTTTATTGTTTTTTACAAATGTTTAATCACATTGTAAATTCTTACAAGTTTCGTAAAATTATAATTAATTATCAAAAAAATTATTTTAAAATTATTATTATTTATTAGATAATCGCATTAAGAATAGGCTTAATTTTAAAATAAATTTTGTGGAGTGTACGTGGGTATATTATAATCGACATTTCTTTGTAGTTGATTATATTCAAATAAGGTCAAAGAGAGAAAAAGAGTTTAAAATGAATACTAAAACAATGTTTGAATAGAATCATATTATTGATGACATAAAAATAAAAAGTGGTCAGATGATCGTAAGATATATACATTTTTTTGTTTGTTTGAAATATTGCATATCTGCTATGACTTTTTCCCGATTCCCGAAATCCTTTTTACCATATTTTACTTGAAATGATATAGTATGAAAGAATTTTTTAACTGTTTAAAAATTTGATGGTCACTTTTGGAAATTGATTATCAGAAACATTTTATCAAATTTTTGTTCAATTTATTCAATGAATACTTTTATATGATACTCATCATGCGATCAATCGAAAAGAATTTAATTAACGGTGGCTTAGACGCTTAGACTCACGTAGAAAAAAAGTTTGTACATCACGTGTATTCGTTTTTTTACAGTAAGTATGTCTACTATTTTGAAAATTAAACTTAAATTTCTTTCTTGGGGTAAATCTGCATAGATAACTGTATATATATATATATATGTATATGTATAGAGATGTAATAGTTTTAATAGAAGTTATGTATAATCTAACAAGTATATGTACTGTATGTATGCAAAAGCAAGCATTAGAATTTAAAAAGTTGCTGCGCCACGTGGGCAATATTCTTTTTTTTTTTTTTATTTAAAATTAACTGTTTTTTAATCATCATTTAATACGGCGACAATTCTTCATTCATTTAAGAAAAAGAGTTCAAACTTTACCATTTATAGAAAAGATTAGATAGATGTTTCACATATGAAAAAAAAAAAAAAAAATAATTACACTATCTATCTTTAAACGGAATCATCTTTTTATACAAAGAAAACTTTAAATTATAAAAGAGTTAATCTATGAATCAATAATGATTAAATATTTATTATAATTCCTTGGTAAAACTTTTTCATTTTCATTTATTATTTCATGATAAATAATCAAAATAATAATCCCATTTGGTTTCATCTAAATATCAAATTTTTTTAGGTAATTAAAATGAATGTTTAATTATGTATATACTATACGTCTATATGGGTATCGTACAATAAATAGTAGTTTATAAATATTACGGCATAATATATGATAATCAATTTATGATTAGAAAAAAAAAAAAAAAAAAAATTACTTTTTATTATTTTAAATGACTTATACTTTATTATAAAAATGTGATTCACGTGAAATATTTTCATCGATTATTAGAATCCCCAACGGACATAATATTAATTCTATCCGTGTGACTATCTGTGTGACTATCCAATGTTACTATCCATGTGACACATAATTTTACTAATATCCGATAAATAATTATCAAAATTATGTGTAACTCAAAAAAAATATTAATAATATTTTTTTTTTTTTCTAAAACAAACAAATACAATAATATTTTATATATTAAACTTATTGGATTGAATAAATCGGATAAATCGGACTAAGGAAATCAAAGAAATTATTGAATTACCATATTTTAATATTTTAATATCGGATTAAAGATGATTAATTAATTTTGTTTGTTCCTCCATTTTAGAAATTCATAATTATATAATAAATCATTTTTATTTTTATTTCTGTTTAGAAAAAAATTATTATACTTAATGATAAATTTTGAAACATTATTATTGTTGGTATGAATTACCTTGTTTAGTCAAAAGTAAAAAGATGTTCGATTTACTGCGTTTTTTTTTAATTCCGTAGATCATACAGTATAATCGTTACATAATTGAATTTGTTTTGCATTTTTTTTTTAAATATGCATTAAAAATAAGGAGTACAAAAAAAATTTATAAGAAAAATTTGTAATAAACAATGAAAAAAATAAATTAAAAATGTCGGAATTAACCATTCATTTCCAATTATTTCAAATTCTTTGATAATTTAACCCCTCATTTTTTTTTTTTTACTTCTAGAAATTTGTTGTGAAACATTACAGACATTATTATTTTTTTGATTATGAACGCCTTAATATTATATTCCTATAACCAATCATATTTATTTTAACGACTTATGAAATGAAAAATTTGGAACGTGGTGATATAAACGTGGTGATATAATAGGTTAGTAAAAACTTAAAATTATTATTTAGATTTTGTTTCCATAATATTTTGTTTCATGTTATGATTAATGTTTAGTTGTTACTTTTTAGTGATTTAGTACTTTTTAGCGATGTAATACTTTTTAGCGATGTAATACTTTAACTTTTAGCGATGTGATACTTTTAGCGATGTAATACTTTTAACTTTTAGCGATGTGATACTTTTAGCGATATAATCGACATAATCAAACTAACGCGTCCGTTTTAAATTAAATTACCGTACCGTACAGCATAAGATACTCTGGGTATAATACAAAATACTTGATTTAAAAATTATATAGTACCCATTACAATTATTACATAGCAAAAATTAGCCTAATTCTACCAGAATTAAAATTACGTGGGGTATTCTCAAAGGAGGGTATCTTAAGCCGATACACATTTTCGTGAAATATATTTCTAACGAAAAAGAGTTTTAAATTTTTTTAATCAAAAGTGTTTGTACTTATACATTATGAGTAAAAATATAAAGCGCAGAATAATCATGTAGCTGATGTAGGTTATAAGGACAGTTTTTTATTTAGAGTATGTAAAAATTATAAATAAATTTTATTCAATTTAGTGGTATAATGACCAGAATTGACGAAATTTTAACTCTGGTAGAAATTGATTCGAGTTGTTAAATATTCTATTTGTACAAGCCATTTTTTTCTTATTAAAGGATCGAATGAGGGACCCCGAGCAATATACAGTATACAGTATTAAATAGGTACAAAGGATCGGCACTCATTTACTATTATCTCTTCAGGGCCAGAATTATGTAATTCCGCCTGGAATTATACAAAAAAGGAGAGATCTACGTATTATTTTGATTCATCTACGCAAACTTTATACCGTTACTTTTTTATGTATTACTCAGGATCTAATTATCTCGCAGTGTAAAGAATTCAATCTGATTGTCATGTTTGAGATGATGTGAATAGCTTAAATAGCTTGTAAATTTGTCTGTTTTCCTTACCATGTTTTTCTCTTAAAGATGTAAAATTCATATAACTAAAAACATTCACTAATAAAATATTTTGCTAATATATGGTCATCTATTACTCAGATAGACAACAGATCAAAAAGTATTAATTAGGTCATTTTTTAAGTATTTGTTATTGGTCAGTCTAATAGGATCATGCTGATTTTGACGGACTGATATTTTTTGTTAATGGCTAAATAATTGATATTTTTCTTTTATTGGCTAAATTTTCAAATATATTTGCAATCGTAACAATCATATTACCATAATAATAGCATGATCTTGCATGACTGACGCAATAACTATTATTTATAAGTAGCTCATTATGAGCACGTTTAACACGAGGCAAAAAATCGTGTATCAGGCAATAAAATCGTGTATCAGGCAAAAAAATCGTGTATCAGGCAATATTCAAATCACGGGATACCGGATAAATCACTTATTCGGCACTTCGAGCCGAATAACTAACGCTACCTAAAGGTAGCTTGTTATATTGGGAATCAAATTGATCAGTTGATCTCGGGCTCCTGCGGAGCCCGGATCAACCAATCAAACTTGATTTACCCAATATAACAGTTATTCGGCACTTCGTGCCGAATAACTATTAATTATCAGCTGCTCGAGTATATACTTCTGGTCAAAACCCTATGTGGCCATTTAATGCGAATTCCAATTCAACACCAAGTTATTTACTCTCCTGCTTTTCTATAAAATCTCTTTAGTTAATATAAATATATAATTTATCTATATAGAAGAAAGTGTGGTTGCAATATTATTGACATTATAAGTCTGCATATCTTAAATAAATAACACAAGTTCACTATATACAGTATATAATAACTATATTTTATTCCTAGTAAAATCATCGAGATGATGGTTAAGAAATTAAACTATAAAAAAGAATAAAAAATACATTCAATGTTCTCATTACTTTTCCGTCTAGTCTTTTAAATGTTCATTTTCATGTGTAAAAAGGTTTGGAAGACTCTCCATCTTAAGTATCGCAAGCCATTATTGACAAAAGTCAAAAGGTTGATGTCCGGACATCATGATGTATGATGTTTGTTGCAGGTATTACTCAACAAGTCTGTCCACGATACGACGGTAACATATAAAGTAACGTATTATGGAGTTCAATGTTGTTAACCTGAGATAGACTAAATCCTTTAAGCGGACAATGATATCGAAAACACGACCTTCAAGAAAAAATATTAAGCCTCGTGATTATAAATTTGATATTTCTTTGAAAGAATATAAAATGAAATAAAATATTTGCCATTTTCGGTTAAGACTACAAAATATCCACATTTAGTGCTCCTAAACGAACGGGTCGACCCGGGTCATGTAACCCGACCCGACTTAAAAGCTCGGGTCGAGTTCAATAATATTTATGACCCGGTGACCCGCATGACCCGACCCAATTGACCCGAGTTATTGAACAAATACTAATTTATTATAATAAATGAAATAAATGAATGATAACAAAGCTTCATAATATTATAAATCTATTAAATCTATTATAATTTCATTAAGGCTTCATTATAATGCCGAAAAAATGGTGGTCGCTCATTTTTTTTTCCTTTGAAAATTCGGGTTTAGACCCGGGATATCCGGTCGAACTATACTCGGGTTGGGTTTAGAGTCAAGACTTTTTCACTTTGGTCGGGTCGGGTATATCTTCAAAACTTGACCCGTTAGGACTAGGAGCACTATCCAAACTCAAAAAGTGTAAACCGAATTTTAAAGAATCTGTATTTGCCATGTACAACAATACAATTCACCTGCTTTGAAAAATCTGGCTGTGGTATTTAATTTTATGGATGATGGAAGGAGATATTTAATCCCTCATTTTGAAAGATGTTGTAACTGCTAGTATCAACCTTAAATTTACCGTATTTATTTAGAGTTTGAGACTCCCTCAAAATCATTCAACCAGCGGACCTTCCAAAAAGTGTGTCAACTCTACGAGCTTAGCAAGGATCTGAATCCAAATGTTGATGTATTCCCATGTGGCTATGTGAATCTAAAAAAATAAAGAATCTCAAGCAGTAGTTAACATCTAGTGGCCGAATTGGAACCAACTCCCCTTGACGTTGCGTATGAGACAACTAAATCCATTTTTATTCTTACTGCTACCTTAGCTAGTAAAGTATCATTATATGAAAAAAAATTCCAAAATCATACTATATATATTATATATTATAGAAGGTAAAATATTGTAATTTAGTAATTATTTACAGAAATTCCTAAAGTTAAATTTTTAATTGCTTTTCATTTATTTTTTTAGACGGGTTTTAAATTTTCCTTTGGCAATAAGTTAATGAGCGATATCATTACTGATGTTTTTGACAATCTTGATAAATTTAACAGAGATTTTAGCTTTTGAAATTTAAATATACTAAATATACTACTACCCGCAATAAGGAAAATTCTGTTATCGTGATCAAATTTTTGTAAATCATTTACGAAATTTATATCATTAGAAATATTATCAACTATAATTTATAATCATAAACAATATTAGTAATAATTCAATTTGCCTATCTAATAATTAACTATCGAGAATGTTACCCGTAAACTAGTTAGCTGACAATATTGTCATTGTAACCGGGATTAATGTAACCATAAAATAAAAAAAATCTATAAAAAAAATAATATAATTAATATAATTAATTAATCAATTCAAAAAATTATTTTACATTACTGGAGTGCAGTGACGATTAGGAGCTGCGGAGCCGCCGTTATTCTGCACGTTGTGACGACTTGGATTAGCGCAGCTTCTCCATTCTCAAAATGAAAGCCCTAACATAATAGGTGTTTGACTTGACTTTTCATCTTTCAGAGCACAAAGACGAGGCCTAATGGCTGGCAGCTTCATAGAGAAATATGGTTACTTATGAATCTAATGATATAATTTTTTACCTTTTTCTGAATTTTACCGAATATTGCCGATGTCTCTCGACACATAATTTTGTGTAATAAACTAAACATTGAGTCATTGTGTCATCTAAAAATCCTAATCTTATGCATGACATAAACATTTGTTAAACGTAAAAATAATATATTTCTAATATATAAATCGCGTCTCATGTATAAAGCATGATCACATGATCAATAAATCACTAAAATTTTTTTTACTTAAAATCTATATTGATTTAAACTCCGTGGGAAAAAATCTTTTGTATGACATAATTTTTTTGTACTCTAACAATAGCTAAATTTATATATTGTTTTTGTATAATAAACTAAAACGTAAAAATAATATATTTCTAAAATATTAATCGCGTCTCAAAACGTGTTATGATAATGAGTCATGACGCAAAATTTTTTATACTATAGCAAACTCCATGGGAAAAAAAATCTTTTGTATGACATAAATGTTTTATATAAAATACCTTTCCACCCCACCCGAAAAATTTTTTTATCCTCTCTTGTTCCTTCTCTTGCCACCTCATTTTTATCATTTCCAAGTAACCTATCTTCTCTTTATTATTTCTACATCCGTATTTTGTAGTTTTCTTATCCCTTTCTTTTTGGTGTTTCAAGCACTGCGCGGAGAATATTTTTTAAAAAAAAAGTTTCTTTTTTTTAAAAAATTATTTTATGTTTATTTTCTTTCACACACTGAGGAGACTTTATGTATGACGTGTTGTAAGTTATTTTACGCGTTATTGGAGAGAAAAGCCCCCGTATCATTACCAACTGACTCTTTAAGAGAGAGCCCAAAAGTAGTCCTTTCACTTCGCAATCAAAGGTGGGTGTGTTACTTGTATTTAAGATGATAAATTTTATGTGTTATACGATGAAACAATATATGGGCTTTTGAATTTTGAGATTGCGAATGTTGGGATCGTTCCTCTACTTTTTATTCGCAACTTGAAATTTGTGAGGATCGTTTTTCACTTTTATGATATTTTATTTATGTTTTCTGATTTTTCACTCTGACTATTAAATTTTTATAATATTTATGATATATTTTATTAATACTTCTTTTTTAATTCGTCAGAAAAACATATCAGTTTTTAATATAACAATTTACATACATCAATTCTCCTTCGGACACTTTGGTGCAGTAGAGGACCTTGCTCTAACTTAGTATGATTTACAGGCGAAAGTAGAAAGAGGTAAGAGACCTGTTCCTTACTGTTAACACATGCGTCATCTCAGGATACCGAATCATTATAATTTAATGGTTAAATTATAATGAGGGTGCCGCAAAATCTTCTCTTACATGGCAGGACCATGATAAGGATCCTCATACGCATATTTTAATGGA